>PVKY010007784.1:0-14609 GCA_004027775.1 Bradypus variegatus
TAGTATTCAGAACATACAAAGAACTCTTTTATTTTAACAACAAAAGACAACCTGATTTTAAAACAAAGGACTTGAATAGACATTTCTCAAAAGAAGATATGCAAATAGTCAAAAGATGTGCAACATCATCATTCGTCACTTGGGAAAGACAAATCTAAAGCACAATGAGGTGCCACTTCACATGCACTAGCGTGGCCATGATAAAAAAAAAAAACGGAAAATAAGTGTTGACAAGGATGTGGAAAAATTGGAACCCTCATACACTGCTCACAGCCAACAGTTTGGGGGTTACTTAAAAAGTTAAACAGAGAATTACTATATGACCTTGCAATCCCACTCCTAAGCATATACCCATGAGAAGTTCAAACAGGGATTCAAACAAGTTCGTCTACATGCATATTCATAGCGGCACTATTTACAATAGCTAAAGTGTAGAAATGACCCAAATGTCCATCAACAGATGAATGGATAAACAAATGCAGTATGCTCATAACTGATACCTGACAAGGGCGGTGGATTCTTAGCCCAATGCGCTCAAATGACAAATTCCTGGGCCACTGGGTTTCAAGGAGAGAAACAATTTATTGCTAGGTGCAAAGCAGGAGATCAGATGGTCCCACAGCCTAAAAATCGGTCTCTCCAAGTCTAGGGGGTTCAAGGTTTTTATGGATTCTAACAAGGGGAGATGACGTCATTACAATTTCAATAGCAAGTTATAAGCAGAAAGGAGGGGAGGTGGGGTTATTATCATTTAGGTAGCAAGTACAGGCAGAAAAAAATTATAAATGTTAAGGAGTGGAACGGAGCTGGAGCCAAGTTAATGGTTAATGCTGAGCTGATTCAAGTCCTCCGTTAGCACAGAGGGGGTTGCTCTTGTGATTACGTTTCTAAAGTTAAGAAAAAATGTATAAAGGGTGTACCAGATTTTAACAATCACAGAGGCACAAGATAAAGGCTTTTACAACCATTATCAGGTATCAGGCTGCTGGATTACAGTTCAGAGATTTCAAGTATTTCCCTCTGTCTACTCCAATACACCAGAAAGCAAAGAGGAATATATATATGTAATGATTCAGTAGTCACAATCATCCCTTAAATCCTAACTTCTCAGTTACATCCAGGGGAATATTATTTGGTCGTAAAAAGTAATGAAGCACTGATACATGCTACAGTGTGGATGAACCTCCAAAATACTATGCTAAGTGAAAGAAGCCAGACATAAAAGGCCACTTGGTGTGTGATTCCCTTTATATGAAATGTCCAGAATAGGCAAATCCATAGAGACAGAAAGCAGATGAGTGGTTGCCAGAGGCTAAGGGGTTGGCGGGATAGAGAGGGGCTGCTCAGTGGGTACGGGTTTTCCTTCCGGAGTGACAATGTTCTGGAACTAGATAGTAGTGAGTTTCACGATATTGAGAATGTACTAAATGCCAGCTGATTGTACACTTTATAATGGTGCATTCCATGTAATGTGAATTTTACCACATACGAAAAGATAAACTATAACATTATTCCTGTGCTGAAGCCCATGTGAACCTAAAAAAATAAAGCAATTTCTATTTATTTTTACCTTAACTGTTTGTTACCTGATACTTCAAGCAGTCTAGATGAGGAATGTCAGAATTAGGTTTATTACCACGGCTGTTTTTATCCCAAAGGGCCTCTTCTCATGACTCAGTACCAGCTAACTGGTCTATTAATGGCTTTCCTTGGTTAGCTGTGTCATTTGATCCGTTGTTGACAAGGTACAAGCTGCTTTCTCTCCACACTGTGGAAGCTCCAGTGGGTCTGACATCCTTTCAGCTGCTAATCGAGATGCTCTCAAAGCAGCTGACGTTTACAGTGACCCGGGAGGAAGCTGGGATGGCTCTGTGAACAGCCAGTGTAAAGACATTTAGATGGAGCCGCAGTGATGTTTGAACACCTCACATTTTACAGTGTGTGGGGGGCACAAAGGCGACTTCGATATTTAAATTCCTTGGACATAATAGTTTCTCTCTATTGAGACTGAAATTGTAAAGAACCAGACCCATTCAATCAATTGATATTTATTGAATTTGTACTATGTACCACATACTATTCTAGGTACTTGGGATATAGTAGTGACAGAAATGGACTAAAATTCTGGCTCTTTTGGAACTGCTGCTTTTAAAATTTCTTATTGTGGAAAAATTTCAAATTCACAGAAAAGAAGAAAGAATAATATACCCATCATTCGGCTTTAATAATTATCAGTATTTTGTTGTTTTATTTCCATCTATTCCAACCCTCCCCATACACTATTATTTTTAATGGAGCAACTTAAAGCAAATCCCACATATCAAGCATTATATCATAAATACTTCAGTATGAATCTCTTAATGGAGAGGCTTTTTAATAACAACATAATTCCAAAGTCATTATCACACCTAACAAAATTAATAAAGATTTCTTGATATCATTTAGCAGCCAGTCTGGGTTAAATTTTCCCCAATTGTTGCAAGAATTATTGTTTTTAATTCATCTGTTTGAATCCAGGTCCAAATGAGGTCTGCACACTACAGTTTGTGTATATAGCTCTAGTGTCTCTTTAACTTGTAACATGTCCCCTCAGCCATTTTTTAATTATAGGGATTGGCTTATTTGTCCTTTAGAATTCCCGCATTTTGGATTTGGCTGATCATATCATTATGGTGTTATTTACCATATTTTTTATAGCTCACATTTCCTATAAAATGGTAGTTATATCTGAAGGCTTGATTAGAGTCAGATTCAATTTTGAGGGGAAGGTATTGGAACAAACATTTGATAGAAACTGGTTTGAACCTCTTCTTGTGTGCCGGAGGTTTTTCCAGAGGTGCCGTGGTGACCAAAAGTTTGGAGGCCAAGATGAAAAACTTTGTTCTTGGACACTGGCAGTTTTGATCCTGGTATTCTGAAACATTCCCTTTGTTCCTTCTTTCTTCATGTTGTTCTGTAAAGAAGACTTTTAAAAAGTAGTGAGTTATGCAACAGAAAGTGGTGGTAAACATTAAAATTACAGATATATGTAGAATTAAGGCCAAATGATGATTAAAGGAAGCTACATACACATATGATGTAGATATAGTAAATCTATAAAAGTAACGGAAGTGCAAATGGAGACAGAAAGTACTAAACTGATGTCAGTAACTACAGGTGGCAGTATTTGGAGTGGTATTCGAAGATTGTTGTGTGTGTAATGTGGGATAAATCAAATGAGGAATTATGGGATATTTTAATTTTCTCATCCATCATATACTGTAAAACAAGAATTCGCAGAGTGTTAAATCTTCATGACCTTGGATTTGGGAAAGAATTCTTAGATAAGACACCAAAAGCATGAGCAACAAGGGAAAAAAATGCATAAATTGGATTTCATAGTTTCTGATTCCAGTAATTCACTTATTTAATTATATCACATGAGTGAGATCATACAATATTTGTCTTTTTGTGTCTGGCTTATGTCACTCAAGATGATGTCTTCAGGGTTCATCCATGTTGTTGTATCAGAAGTTCATTCCTTTTTACTGCTGAATAATATTCCTCTGTATGTATATACCACATTTTATTTATCCATTCATTGGTTGATGGACACTTAAATTGCTTCCATCTTTTGGAAATTGTTCATAATGCTGCTATCAAACATCAGTGTGCAAGTAAGTGTTCAATCCCTGCTTTCAGTTCTTTGTGGTATATACCCAGCAGTGGGCTTCCCAGGTCACATGGTAGTTCTATACTTAACTTTTTGAGGAACTGCCAAACTCTTTTCCACAGTGGCTGCACCACTTTACCTTTCTATCAACAATGAACAAGTCTTCCCATTTCTCCACATCCTCTCCAACACTTGTTATTTTCTGTTTGTTTTGTTTTGTTTTGTTTTTTTCTTTTTAATAGTAGCCATTCTAGTGGGTGTGAAATGGTATCTCATTGTGGTTGGATTTGCATTTCCCTGATGGCTAATGGTATTGAGCATGTTTTCATAGAACCAGACATACTGCCTGGCAGGGCAGTTCTCCTTTCTTTGTTCTTGTTTTTCAAAATGGACTTATTTATTTAAAATTTTTATTTTCTTCTTCATTTTGTTTATTCAGTTCCTTATAATTTTAGTTCCTGTGGAAATTTTGGTTGGCATAACATTGAGTTTAGAGAATGACATTTTTACAATGTAAAGTCATTGTATCCATGGTATAGTTAATTTATTCAGTCCCCTTTTATGTCCTTAGAGTTTACAAGTTTTCTCCATAAAGTTCTGTGAGTTGCTATGTTAATTCCTAGATATTATGCTTCAGAGTTTTATTGTTATTGTGAATGGTTATTGTCTATTGTATCTTCTGGTTTCTTACTGCTGATGTAGAGGAACACTACTGATTTTTAGAAATTGATCTTGAACTTGGCAACCCTGCTGAACTCTTATTACTTCTAATAGTTTGCTGATTCTATTGGTTTTCTATGCTGATGATCATATCATCTGCAAGCATGACAAAGATTTTTGGCGATCCACCCAATAGTTCTAATATTCTGCATTAAACCAATTAAATTGGTTAGTTGGGCCCCAATCTGGTGCCCTGACTCCAATAGTGGTGTCTTCCACAATGCTATAGCCTGCTGAATGTAAGGGCAGTGACCCTGCCTTCTTTAGGCTATTCCTCCTGACCCTCATCTCATGGTTTGTGTCCTGTTAGCTACTGTCAGACCTTCTCGATGTTGCCTGAGTGTCTGCCTGAATTTCTGAACGACACTGGTAGCTCGATGTGGCATTTCTGAGTCCTGCATGCCCAAAAGGCGATCCTGTGTAAGCAATACAAAATAGACTTTCTAGTAGACAGATTCAGGTTTGAATCTTATTTAAGCCGCAGGGTACATTGAGCAAGTTACCCAGCCTCCCAGACACTGTTTCCTCATCAATAAAGTGAGGGCAAAGAAGATCCCATGGCAAAGTGCCCCACGGTGATCAGTAGGAAATATCCCTTCTTCACTACAGCAATGCCGGTCAGGCATCACCTGGGACTGTGACCTACAGTTTATTGCTACATTTTCCAGGACCTTGTTGCATCTTCAGATAAAATTGAATTCTCAGCAGCTGCAGTGAGAGACCATATCCAGTGGATGGTTTGAGTTCCAGGTTCTGGCCCCACATCATTGCCCAGTCTGACTCGTTAACTGGGCAGTACCTGGTTCTAATACCTGTGTTGGCCTACAGAGTATTCCAGGAAGCATGATTCCAATGAGCACTTGCCTTCTTGATGATGGTCCAGGGGGGTAACTTTAATTTTTTGAACAAAGGGAGCTAGGGAGTGGGGAACTCTATTGCTTCTGGGTTGGTGTCCTGGAAATTTGCCCAGATACTGTACAGTATTTGGGTGTAGCAGAAAACATCCATGGCCTGACTGGTTCTAACAGAGAGCTTTGTTACAGCCAAGAACAACTCAGCTAGCTACACCCTGTTGCCTACCAGTAGCAGCATCTCAGACAGATAATTTAAATCAGCAATGAAAGTACATGTGTGAAAACTTCACCCTCGCTCCTCTGTTAATTCACAGATTTTTATGTGCGTCTCTGGCTCAATGACAATAGGCCTTATTTAAAGTTGCATAAAGCCAACCAAGGGCACAGTGCCTTCTTTCTTTTAGCTAGTTAAAGAGGTAGGTGGGTGAACAAGAAAAGGGTGTGATGGGAGCCCAGAGAGGGAGGTGCAACCCCCAAAGGGAGGATAAGGAACCACCTGTGTCACATTATCAGCCGTGGGGGTGCACAAAGATGCCGAGTCTGCAGGGACAGGGAAATGGCAGTTGACCAAGCCTATGGGATGGTCATGGTATCTAAATGTTGCTCAGACTATGCATTTTAGTTGACAGTTTGCTTTACGCAATTCAGCAATGTGACATGACTGCTGAAAAAGATCTATTTTGATATTTTGAATGGTTTTAGCAGGACCTAGAAAGTGGTGGCAGTCTTTCTCTATTTGACATGCCACTCCATGCTCTCCTGAGGGTCACACTTAAGAGAGCTCTAGATGAGCTGAGAAGCAGTCTCAAGAGTTCTTCACAGGACTGGTGAGTGGGAGTGGAAGCATGTCGTATGAGTGGCCTAAAGGACAGGGAGTGCTTGTCCTGGTTACCTTGAACTGGAGTCAGACTAGATCTGGGTATCCCCAGGACAGAAATAGAAGCCATGGAGGAGGAGATACTGGGAGCCAGATTTTAGCTTTCCAATAGGATTGGTCAAAGATAAAATGGCTTTATTGAAAGGTAGAGAGTGCCTAGTTACTGGAGGTGTTCAACTATGGTCTCATGGTGGGAGGATATTGTAAGGACTCAACAACTGGAAGGCGTCCTTTTCTAGTCCCTGGAATCTATGATTCTAAAAGGCAAAGATACTCTGGTTTTCCTTGAGCACTTACCTCTTGCTTTCTTGCAGAGACACTGATAGGCATTATTCATTCATTCACTCATTCAGCATCTGTTACGGGCCAAGCCCTGGTGAACAAGGCAGCACAAGGGAGGGTAGTATATGTGTAATCAGAGCCATAAACAAAAGAGCCTCAGAGAGCAGTCATGGCGTAAAACTATTGACATAGTGTCGCAAGTTAGGAAACACCTTTGTTTTTCCACGGGATGACGGAGAACCGGGATGTTAGCATCATGCCTGTCCTGTTTCACCGCGTCTGGTTCCTGGGGGATGGCGAAGGGGATTAGGAAGGAAGGTAGGTGACGAGGAAGCAAAGAAATAAGGGAAACAAACTTTTGGATGACTAATCCACGTCTACCCTTCTGCTCCACACTGACACCCTGGGGTGAAATTATGCGACTTGGGTAAAGTATCACCTAGGCTTCTTACAGAAAAACCTGCCAACGGGACGAATGACCCACGCTGGGCCCAGTATCGGGCTAGACGCTGGGGAGCCCCAAAAGGGTAAGCCTGCGTCCCTGCCCCTACGCAGCTGGCAGGAGCGCTCCTCGCCCGGGGACATGAGACTAGGAGGGAGGTCAGACTGGATTGCTAAGGGCGGAACGAAGGACTTCAGGTGCACAGTGCCAACGGCCTGCCTCTCACGGCCCACGGGCTGCTGCGACAAATCACCGCCCCGGACCAGGCGAGCTTCCCCCAAGAGCCTGCCTGGAGCTGGGGTGGCAGCGTCACGGCTGCGCGCCACGTTAACCGACGATGCCCACCAGACAACCCTGATCCGGAGGCAGAAGCAGCGCCCCGCGGAGCTGAACTTGCGCCAGTTGCGGGGCGGCGGGGGCGCAGCCCGAAGACGAGCCAGTGCCGGCGCGCGCGCTCCTCCGGACTCTCCCGCGCGTGCGCGGGGCCGAGGCCGGGGCCTGCGCGCAACCCGGGCGCCTGCACTGCGCGCGCGCGCCGACCCCGCGTGGGGCCCTGCCTGGCGCGCGCGGCGCGGCGGGAGGCTCCGTGGCCCTGGACAGCCTGTGGGCGCCGCTCGCCGCGCGGGCGGCCCGGCGGCGGAGCGCGCGCCTTGGCCTTTCTTCCGTGACCCCGCGTCCCCAGCCCGCCGCCCCGGGAGGACCCGGCCGAGGCAGGTGGGGCGGACGCGCGCCCGGCCTCCCTGGGTGTGGGTCTGCTGGGTCGCAGGTGCCAGAGGGGACGGTGGCGGTTAGGGGGGCGCCGCGCGGAGGCTTCTCCTGGGCGCCGGTGTCGCCGGCCGCGGGGAGGCCATCCTGGGGCGGCGCCGGGGGCAGATGCAGGTTTCTCGTCTCGGTTGAGGAGGGACGGTTTAACTTTAGGATGAGAGGTCGTGAGGTCGTGGCACGGGCGTCCCCGCTCTGCAGCCCGGGGCTGGACCCCCTGGACGCGGGTTCACACTGGGCGCCCCCTGACTGCCTCCCCCCCAGCACCGATGTGCTGCGCGCTGTGCCCTGACCTTCGCCGTTTTCCAGCAAGGTGCCTCTAAATTTCTCCCGCACCTCCCCCTCCTCCCCCTTTCCGTTTCTTTTTCTTTTTAAATCAAATCGACGTTGTCCTGTTTGAGAAGCTTTTTGCCAATGGGCACTGAAAGCTCAACTAAATGATTTGGCGTCCTTTACTTCCCAGAGATTCCTTAATTCTAAATCTTCTGAACTGGGAAGGGGAGTTGGGTAAAACTTGAGACCTGGCCTGCACGGAGACACGGTTTAGCTTGCCTCATTATGGATTAGATTGATGGGGTTATCATGCCAGCATCCTTTTGAATTCGATGTCAGCTTGTTCTCTTCATCCGGAGACCGTGTGGGCAATTTGGATGTAAATTCTGTTCTGAGACAATGTTTTGAGATGTATCAGAGGATGGTGTTCTTATGGGATAATAGTTCGCCATATATTCCAATCTGGACTGGAGTTCATATGATAGCAAGAAAACAGAGTAAATTGGTGCCTTTGAGATATTTTAATGACCACCCTCCTCCTTAGAAAAGGCTAAATACTTGAATTGTCCTTTCACATTGACATTTGTCATTTGTGAGTCAGCCGCACAAAGTAGTGCAAGACCAGGCAGTGCAGGACATGTAGCAACTACCAAGGGCAAGCAGAGACTTGAAAATGGCAGGAGTCTAGCTTTCTACAACTTACCATCCTGGTTCCATCTTATTTTGCTAACGTAGATATTTAATGATGCAGTTGTAATGCTTTTTATTTGATATAGACCACCTGGACTAAAAGATTGGATCTCAAAATTCAGGGAATATTTTTACTGTTATTCTATAGAAGATTTAGCACATGACATATTATTTATGAGATTTACTTCTGACGTTTCTGATTTACCAAGTACAGCTGAATCAGGAAGGCCTTTTAAAATAAGTAGTAATATGTCTCTTATTGCTTGCGATTACTCCAGATTTGAAACATAAAATAGTGATGTTTGTTACAGAATCAATTTAACTCTTTCTCCCTACAATAATGTACAAACATCTGGTTATTTTAGGCTTGCCTGTTCCCTTGTTAATTATATATAATTTACTGTGCTGCGGTGGGCTGCTTAGTTTGTTAGCATATCTTTGTTTCTTGTTTTTTCAAGCATCTATATATTGTTTCCTTAGCTGGATTGTGAGCTTCACTGTTTTCCTTTAGCTCTGTTTGGTAGATCTTTCTGTGATGAGGGAAGTGCTCTTTCGGCCCTGTTTAGTATGATAGCCACTAGCTCGGTGTGGCCACTGAGCACTTAGATGGGTCTAGAGCACTGGAGGAAGTGAAGTTTTAGTTTTGTCTAAATAGTACAGCTGTAGATTTTTAGCTCCCCAGGAAACCCCCACTGATCCTCCTGAATGTGTGTTCGGCACTCTGCCCTCTCACAGTACTGGCACTACCTGGTCATGCATTTATCACAGTTATACAGCAATTGTAGCTCCCTGATAGGAATCCTGTGCTAGGTTGTAATCTGCATGGGGGCAAGGGCATATCTCTTTGCTTTACCTTTGCTGTCCCCAGCCTAGAACTTAGTTGGAAACAATAAACATATATTTGTTGGATCTAAAATGTACTTCTTGAGGGCAGGTAGCTTACCTTTTATATTCTCTCTAGGGCCTAGAGCTGACTAAGCATCAGATACTGTCAATAAATACCTGTTTTGTGATTGAACAGGTAGCAAATAAATGGATGCATGCTTAAATGCCTGTTTTGGTTAGATTCCTTTTTTTTTTTTTGAATCCTGTGAAAATGAAGACTTGTGACAAAGCACTATTTACTGTTGAATGTAGGAGCTGGATGATTCCAACTCATTTGTGGACACTGCCTGGAACTTTTGCTAGTTGAGCAGCACAAGGATTCTCTCCTTGAGCCATACTCAGGTAAATCTGAGTTGACTGCAGTGAGGCTCTGTCGTGGGGACCTGTCAACCCTGAATTGCCCTGAGGAAGTTAGTGGGCATGTCTGCTCACCAACACTCTGTGTTCGGGCTTGTCTTAGTTTTCCAGGCTGCTATGACATATACCACACAATGGATGACTTAGACATCAGGAATTTACTGTCTCACGGTTTTGGAGGCTACGAGGCTGCCTTCCTCCCGGGCTTGGTAGTGTTCTGGTGCTGGCTTGCCGCAATGCTTGGCTTGACTCTCTACTTCTGGTCACATGGTGAGGTCCTCCCTTTTCTCTCCCAGATTCTGCTTGCTTTCAGCTTCTGGCTCATCCCTGTGGCTTTCTCTTTATAAGGCTCCAGTAATCTGCACTAAGGCCCACTGGTTCAATTGGCCACATCTTTACTAAAAATAACATTTTCAAAAAGTCAAGGTCCTATTTACAATGGGTTCACACCCACAGCAATGCAGATTAAGAACATGTCTCTGTTGGGGTATATAATTCAGCCTTACACAGGCATGGACCAGGAATCCCCGAAAAACCTAAGACATTAGAGCCATGTTACAAAATGCTTTTGCTCAGGATTAATTAGAATTCCCATCTAAGTCAAAGTTTGGGGAATTTGATTCTTAGCTCTCAGGGGCGTCTGTTATGTACACAGTTATGTAGGACTAACTTTCTTTTGTCTTAGGTTACTTTCTGTAATTAGTTATCACCAGTTAACCATAGTAGAATTTGGAGTGGGAGTATGTACTCAACCCAAATGAGTTCATCTCTAAGTTTTATCAAGATTCCTAGATGTCCTGGGTCATCAGATCCAGTAATTGCTTTTAAGGAAGGATTCTAAGACTATAAAAAAGTTTGTAGAGGTGTATGGTTTTCTTTGCTGGGACATGAGGTAGGATGTTGGGTTTATCATGGAGGAGGGGAAATGAGACTCGGGGAAATTGCAACAGGACACAGAAAACATGGAATTTGCACTAAATTGGTCAGGCAATATTGTAACTTCTCTGGGCCTGAGGTTTCTAACAGGTGAAATGATGAAGTTGACTAGGTCTCGTTGGATGAATTATCTTTCTGCTTTGAAGCCAGGCTTGGAATATTTACTAAATATGTGTAAGACAGTGTTCCAGGTCTTGTGGCAATTGATAGTTGTAAAGTAGAATTCTTATCTTTAAGGACCTTAGCGGTCTTCAAGGAGATGAAGCGTAAACTGGGAGGTAACCTTCACCATTTCTGACTCACAGAAGCTCCCATGGTAGATGTTCTTGTACTTGTGTTAAGGCACATATCCCAGTCTGTCTCAGAATCTATGGTTATTTGTGTTATTTTTGTAATCCTTGAAACATCTAGAATAGTGCCTGTTTACATAGTTGTTCCTTAATAGATACTTATTATACTTCATTTCTGTTCTCTGATTTTAAAAGAAGCTTCTTACCCTGGGTAGAGTAGTTGGCCAAAATTTACTGCCAAGGAATTAAAGTCCAGCAGTAGAATCTTGAGTTCGAGAGAAGCTGTGATATTAAAGGAGGGCTGTCTTTTTGGTGTACCTTACTTTTTAGAATTGATAGTATTTGACCAAGCTAGCCACTGCCTATGTAACACCAATTCCTTTTCCCTGTCACCTTCCTATATATGTGGCCAAATTAATGTCAAAATGATTGGAAGTATTGGGTGGCAGGTAATTTTAGCATCCCAAAAAGCTCGAATACCTCTATCATAGTAACACTGGATTAGGTTATTCAATATATACTTCCATATAAGCATATATATTATGAGATAAAAGAAAGCATTCTACTCTTTATCAGTTCCTGCTAGTATTGAGGAACATATGACTCGTATTGGGAAGAAACCAGTTAGCTTTGAGAGGCATTATTATTATTACTAGAGTAAGTTATCACCTTACTTCTTCTACTCTTTCTACTGAAATAATCTAAAAATCATTTATATTTGATTCTGTAATATGATTTTCTGCTTATATTTAAAAACATATGGGAGTTCATAGTATTTGAGACTTTAAAGATCTGATCAAAAGAAACAGGAAGGTTTCTGTCTTCCAAGTTCAGTTCTACATAGCATTTTCTCTGCTTTCACCATTATTTCTGAGATGTGGGCCTAGGGTACAGCACAAGTTTGACTTAGAACAAATTTATTCTAAGCCCTCTTGTTTTCTGGGAAAATGAGGTAATATAAATAATATGGTTCAAGAGACACGGTCTTCTGTCTTCTGCTAGGATAGAATAAACAGCTCCTTGTGCATTATTAATTAAGAAGTGGAATAATGACAGTAAGCTAATAGATTTGTAAGAGTGATGTGATTAATTTTCAGTACAGTCTTCTTGGGTTTCAGAAAATAATGGGAGCATTCTAAAACTAGATTATTTTCATTTGCTGAGCACATGGCAGTGGGCTATTTGATGACATGATGTAGCCTGTGTCAGCGTCTATGAGAAGTTAAAGATCCAGCAATAATATGCCCTTGTTTATTACTGTGAGTAAAGAGAATGTCATCCATTTAGATTAGCACAGCATTTAAAAATTGGTTTCACCTATTATGGGGAAATATATGGTTTATTATTCCCAAGCTCTGTCTAGAAAGATTACATGTGTTACTGACTGTATAAGAGGCAACCTGAAGTAATACAAGTTCTTTAACAAGTTTGCTTAAAGAAGTTTTATTCCCCCTCTCTTACTTTAAAAGATACTCTTGAAGGTTGAAGTTGAAAATGGTAGTAGGTTAGATATTTAAAAACATGGACTATTTGCTATTGATGGCAATCATTGTAAGTTGCATACAAATAAATAGACTTGCTTTTTGTTTTTCATTAAAGGTGGCTTTCCAGAAGATGACCATAGAGGACCTTACAGATATTCCATTAGAAGGAAATCCTTTGATTGGAAGATACCCATTTTTATTTCCAGGTTCTGATACACCTGTTGTCTTTTCAATTTCTGCAGCACCAATGCCTTCTGACTGTGGTATGTTAATAGCTATTTTATTTTCTGTGTTCTAGTAACTTGACTTCTGGCCTATGCTATTTTTGCATTCATATTTTTCCTAAAACCATTTGTTGTGGTTTTCATAAAATTGCTATAGTTTTCCTTTCTTAAAAAAACAATTGCTTATTACTTTTTCAGCTTCTTAAGCTAAATGTTATATTTCTGCTGTAAGCATTTTTATTATGTAAAAACATTCATTTTAAGCACTATGGTAAACTTAGAGGATTTTATTTTTAGAAATGGTGCTTAGATATCAAGCATTCTTCGGCTATTGGTGTACTTATTTTGGTTAAATATGTAGACTTCCAAAGAAAGCTACCCTTTAGCTTCTTAGGCAGAGGAGGTTGAGAGACCCATCCCTGGAATGTGGAGTGGAATTGGTTCATAGTTTCTTCTTCAAATCTCCTCTGTAAAATGTAAATTTAGGAGTGTTCTGGTTTTCATCTATTTAGACTTATTTCCCCAGGACCACATTTTAGCAGGTGCTAGATAAGTGAATAAAAGAAAATCAGGAGATAAATTGGATAGAATCGTTACAGTTCCAATTTGGAGTTTTTAACATAAAATATTGGGTCACCATTGCAAAATGTCTTTGGAGGCAGAGATAACATGATTCTAAATACTAGTAGATAGGAAATTATTGAAATGGGAATTCGTCTTTTTAGTCATATTCATTCTAATATCTCCTCATCTCCAATCTGAATTTTTGTGTTCAGATTCTAAAGCAGCTTACCTTGGAATCATCAAAAGTATTACACAAAACCTGTACCTTGATCCTAGGAGTTATTTGCCCCCTTTACAGAAAATTAACTGGGCTTATTTTCAAATGTAAAAAATTCAGTTATGTGGAGAAGACCTTGAACTAAAGCATGTTATACTTTGTTTATGGCCCTTATCTCATGCTGTCTTGATTTATAGTTGTCTTATTTCCTTTCTTAGACTATAGCTTTTTGGGATGGGGAGGCAGTCATGTTTTATTTCTGTTTATCTCATAAAGGCTACTGTAGTCATTCGTTGCTATTAGTTGCTCAATCAGTGTTTGTTGAATAAATACATTGAACAACAGATGATAATGGATACTGACCCCTTTGTACAACTGAAATTAAGCATTGCCTTTATTCTTAGCATTATAAGTTCTTAGAATTGGAGTGGACCTATAGTTAACTTTCCCTACTTATCTCTCCATAGAGAAAACCTCTTTTCAGGATTTCTAACAGATTACCCTTTAGCTTCTTGGGTATATTCAGTGGTGGGAAACTAATGAAGTAATCCATTTCATGTTAATAAGCTTTAGTTGTAATAAAATTGTTTTTGCATGTGGACTCAAAATATGTCTCCCTGAAACTTTGGCCAACTGGTGCTAGTTTGATTAGAGGAACAAATGCTTCTTTATATGCTAGGCTTTAAAAATTTGAAGATAATTTGAATATTTTTACTTAGTCTCTACTTCCTTAGGCTACACATTCCTGGTTCCTTCAGTAGTCCCTCATTGTCAGGATTTCTAGGCTCTTATTATCCTAGTTGTTTTCTTCTTAGTGCACTGTAGTTTGCCAGTGTCTCCTTAAAAAGTAGCATATAGGATTGTATTTATTGTGTAAGTATTTGTTGAGGGCCTGTTGTGTGCAAGGTCCTGTCCTAGATGCTGGGGATGCCACAGTGACCCGGACAGACATTGTAGAAGGGAAGACAGACAATAAACAAATGCATACACAACATATATATCATAGTTATAAGGACTTCTGTGGAGAGAAGAAACAGGCTGCTGGGATATAGAATAATGGGAGCAGAGTGGGTACTTTAGATGGGGTGGTCATTTGAAGA
>PVKY010007785.1:0-14611 GCA_004027775.1 Bradypus variegatus
TCTGGTTGTTCTTTTTTCCACAGCTTTCTTGGAGGTAGGTACTTGCTCTCCTCCCTCTAAACTTTCTGAGTTTTACGTAATACTAAATGTGGGAAACATAGTATCTTTGCTCTGACCCAGTTTTTTGCTCAATATCATCACACTTCCATACCTTGGTCTCTGTTTAAAGGTCGAATACATCCCTCTGTCCTCTAATGATATTGTGTAAAATATTCCATTTCATGCCTCTCAGAGTAGATTGCAATCTAATGATCCATTTTTTAAACATAAAATCTATTTTGTACTTTCTAGTCAATGTGTTATCTAGTATTAAAAGTTTCAAAGGATAAATATGAAATAAAACTAAAAAAAAAATACAGTAAGAAAATTTCAGGAAGCAGAGGTCATATTTTCCAAAGAGATTTAGTCCAGTTACTTGTTTGAAGGAATAGCATATTCTTTAAATTCTCACTTAACTAAATAAAAAGGATGGGGGGCAAATTAGTGTGAACCATCGACAGAACAAAAACAACCCCCCCCAAACTCTTCCAAGTAGCCAACATCCTGAGCTGTTTGCAAAACCGCTTGTCCTATCTCTAGAACATTTTTCTCACCCATTTATATTGCAAGGGAAAATATCTTCCACGAAGCTAACATTTTTAAGATTTCAGCTTTTCAAATGCATGGTACTTGTGATAAAGGGTGTTTTCAAGCCCTCTTCTTCATTTAACCTGCCAACTAACATGGGAAACCATTAGCTCAGACTGCTACAATTAACTCAGGGCTGCTGCTTGAAAGGCTCAGACAATTCCCAGCTACTTATCATGCAAACAACCTGGGAGACTCATTTTCCTCGCAATGCAGTAGGAGGGGTAAATTACTGAGATAAGTAGATTATTGGGGAAAAAGTCACACTCAGAGGCCTTATGAAATGATTAAACCCTGGGAAATTCATCCTCTTAAATCCCTGGCCTCTGATAGTATACATTCATTACTGGCTCCTGGATAATCTACAATGAAGAACCTTCTTTGGAAGCAACAAATACTCCCCCTCTGCTGAATTTTCATTTAGCTTTTCAGTTAGTTCTTTAGTTTTGATGAGTGGGAGTCATCATCTATGCAAGCAAATTAAAAGGGAGGGAGGTTATCAGACCTGTAAGATTTTTTTTAATTTCTATAATAATAACACAAATGCTACAGCCAATAAAATGATTAGTCTAAGAAAATATGCTCTTACTGACTTCCTTTTATGAATGTCATAAATTCCATACAAAGAGAAGCCATTTTATCTTTGAGTTAATAGCAATCTTCAAGTCTACTGTGACAAAATATATCTCCTCTCTAAGAAGTACTTCCTTATAGAAAGCGTCAATGTCCCTACCAGTCAAGTTGATGAACAGCCTGAAATGATGTTTCACAAAGAAAATATGTCCAGGAAAGGGACTTGAATAAATGTAACTATGAGCTGGAGACAGAAAAGGAACCCTCACAAGTAGCAAGAGAGAAAAATCAAACAAACAAACAACAAACCAGGAGCTCTGATAATCAGCACTGAGAGCTCCTTAGTGGAGCTTTTGGTGTGGAGGTGGACTTTGTATATCCACAGTTACTGGCTGTGAACAGCAGGAACAAACAAGCATGACATTTCACCACGAGGAGTACAAGAACAACCGGAGGCCTTCCAGAATACAGTCAGGCGCTGGTGCATAATTATGCTGGGAAATGCTCACTCAGGGATTTACCAGCTCTCTAAAGCTGGGGCTGTTTAATAGAGTGGAATACTTGGGCTGCTTCTCTTGTAAATGACTCCCAGGACCTGAGGCCTTCTCCCACCAGTCTGGTAAAGGAGAGAACTGAAGTGCGCAGAGCCTGAATCAGGGGGCCAAGGAAGCTGAAGGCGAGTGCTGGGGAAAGAGGCGTGGCTGGAAAAAGTGGGGACTCTTTAAAGGGAAGATTTGCTTTGTGGGGTGTAAGGTAACCTGCTCCTCTGTCTCAATATGGAATCTTCAGGAAACCACAATCTGTCAGCGTTCTTGGAGCTAGTTCTGTGTACGCAAGGGATGTGTGTTTGCTTTTGGCAAAGAGCCTGGCTGATACGGGCTGAGTTTTGCCTTGTGTAGATGGGGGTGGGGGACAGAGCCCGTGTGATCTGTTCACTTTCAATTTACAATATGGTTAACCCCATGTTATTGGATGAAATAGCTGAAGCTTAGGGAGGTAAGTAACTTGTCCAAGGTCTCAGTGCTAGAGCTGGGATTCAAATCTATACTGTTTGATTTTGGAATCTAAAGTATAAACACTAAACTAAACTTATCTTGGAAGACAGTAGGAAAAAAAAATACTGATTTCCCAAACTTGCTGTGCTTCATTTAACAGAATATGCCCTCTTGGGTGTAGTAATTGATATTCTGAAAGAGGAGGAGTTAGTGGGAAATGATAGATAGAAAATCTATCAGCCAAGCTATCAATTGTTGCCCGAAACTTCACCTGCACTAGTACGACACTATATGTCACAACAGAGCTGAGATCCGAATCAGAACATACAGCAAGAAACTAATATTTTCATTAAAATTAACTTTGTGGATGTACGGAATACAGTGTTAGAAACTTCAATGTGTGATATTAACAGTGAGATATTAATCACATTTACGGTTAAATAGGGGGAAATGCTGTTAATATCCAGGTAAGGATGCCCAGATATCCTGGCACTCTGTAAATGAATTGTGATTCACTTAGACTGAGGGACTGAAAATCAAGTGTAGGTATTACTATGGTTGAATCCCAGCTCAACCACTTACTAACTGGGTGACCTTGGGCAAATCACTGAATCTCCCTGTGCCTCAGTTTCCTCATTTGCAAAATGTGGGCATTAAA
Source organism: Bradypus variegatus (assembly GCA_004027775.1). NCBI lineage: Eukaryota > Metazoa > Chordata > Mammalia > Pilosa > Bradypodidae > Bradypus > Bradypus variegatus. The sequence goes on from PVKY010007785.1 coordinate 2,854, forward strand.
TGCCCCTGTCTCACTGGGTTGCTGTGAGGATCCAATGAGTGAGTTAACGTATTAAAGGGTTTGGAAAGTACACGGTAAGTACTTTCTCAGTGTTAGTTAATATTATACTCGTATTAATTTTAGGAGGGAAACTTATTCCAGCAACAAACATTTTTTAAATTCAATTTTATTGAGATATATTCACATACCATACAATCATCCAAAGTGTACAATCAATTGGTCACAGTACCATCACAGAGTTGTGCATTCATCACCCCAATCTATTTTTCGAACATTTTCCTTGTACCAGAAAAAGTGAAAGTAAGAATAAAAACACAGTAAAAAAGAACACCCAAATCACGCCCCCCCCCACCCTATTTTTCATTTGTTTTTTTGTCCCCATTTTTCTACTCATCCATCCACACACTGGATAAAGGGAGTGTGATCCACAAGACTTCCACAATCACACTGTCACTCTTTGTAAGCTACATGGCTATATAATCGTCTTCAAGAGTCAAGGCTACTGGGTTGCAGTTTGATAGTTTCAGGTACTTACTTCTAGCTATTCCAATGTATTAAAACCTAAAAAGCATTATCTATATAGTGCATGAGAATGCCCACCATTTGGAATCTCTCAGCCACTAAAACTTTATTTCAATTTGCATCCCCCTTTTGATCAAGATGTTCTCAATCCCACGATGTCGGGTCCAGATTCATCCCTGGATATCAAATCCCATGTTGCCAGGGAGATTTACATCCCTGGGAGTCAGATCCCACATGGGAAGAGGGCTGTGAGTTCACCCACCGAGTTGGCTTAGCTAGAGAGAGAGGGTCACTTCTGAGCAACAGAGAGGCACTCAGGGGGAGACCTTTAGGCACAATTATAAGCAGGTTTAGCCTCTCCTTTGCAGAAATGAGCTTCCTAAGGGCAAGCCCCAAGAGAGAGGGCTAGGCACATCAAATTGCCAGTCCTTAATGTTTCTGAAGACATTAGCAACAATCCAGGTGAGGAAGCCCAACACCTCTGCATTTTCCCCCAGCTCCTCAGGGGGGGCTCTGCATATGTATTTTTATTTTCTGTCTAAATTACTTCGGGATGTGTCTCTATTTCACACTAACCTATGCAAACCTACCAGGTCTCACTTCCTATTAAAAGTTCCATGTAATTATGGTATTTGAACAACTGTGCAAGTTAAATTTTTAGGACGTCTAGATCAGCAAGGAACATTTTAAGGGATATCACAAGAGTGGTCAATGCACAGGAATGTCAAAAGGGTCAGGGCAACTGAGCGCAAGTGGCAGTACAGGAGAAATGAATACCATTGGTTGGCGCTTACAGGGAAATGAAGAAAGCGGGACTAATAATACGTTAGGGGAACAGGGAAGAATTAGGAGACCGAGGGTCACTGATGTTAAAGAGCAGGTCTGGACGAGCAGGAAAGGTGGAATGATGGAATGACAGGAGGAGGTGGGTTCAGAGAGAGGAACTTGCCTTCAGAATTTTTAGGAGTTGTACTGTTTCAAATATACAAACTCCAGGGTGTGGCTATAGAAGTGACAAAATGTGGAACTACAGTGTGGGCGAGATCACCAGGAGTTCCCTCACATGACGGCAGGAAAATGGGTGAAAAGTTAACTGAATCAAGTACCCAAATCCTCAAGGAACGTGGACAGATGACTTGAAAGTCAAAACATAACATGAGTGAGGGCTTTTAGTTGAAGATGACAACATCCTCTCTAGCTTGTTTAGGCACATAATCTATTCATTCATTCTTGGTGCAAAGACTTTTAGAGTACAAGGTCCTGTACTAGGGGCCATTTTTCAATAAGCTTGTTTCCAGTTTCTTTAACTTCATACACACTTGAAAGAAGTAATCTCTCCCTTTATTTTAAATTCCCATGGCATTTTACCTATATGTTTTTTCTTAAACCATTTATCTTTTTGCCTTTATTTAAGATACATAGCTCTTAAATATATATATATATATATATATATATATAAAATATATAAAATATATACATATATTATTTCCCAACTGAGCTCCTTGAGGCAGGGTATATATCTGACTCCTGTCTGTGTTCTTCCCAGCTCCTGACACAGTAACTTGCACCCTAAAAAAGAATGAATGAATGATCATATGCCTTTCACTGTATCATTTAATGATTTCCAATTTCTGTGAGGAAAAGGGGAAAAGGAAAAAGCGTGCCAGGTGGTTAGTCCATTTCTTTCAAGTTCATTCTAATCAATATGCGGAACCTCTAAAAACGTCTATAATTCTGGGCTTTGCATCACTCACACTGTCAGCTTCCCACCAGATTATAAGATTGGGGATTCATCTTTTACATTTTTATATACCCCATAATGCCTTATATCGTATTGTATTAAGTATTCCATTATGCCTATTGTAGAACACACTCAAAGAATGCTTGTTGACCTGTCGAAGTCCAGATGTTATCAGGGACATATGGATAACTTTGAACTCTGTCTTACTAAGGATGTCTTACCCATTGGATTTCTATATGAAATATCTGGGCCACTGAATAGTAATAACAGACATTAGATCAGATTTGCTCTGGAAAAGCTATGGTTTAAGAAAGCAGACTGAATTCATGTGTTCATCTCTTCTCCCTCCAAGAGGAGAGAAAGAGGGTCACTGCAATAAAATAGAAAGAAAAAAAAAAGTGTAATTCTGCAACAATAAAGAGAACTGGAGAGGAGGAACCAGCAGTGGAAAAAAGAGAGCCCCACAAATTTCTGGAAGAAAGAAGGTCAATGGAATAGGGCTGGCTACAAAACCACAGAGGAAGCTGTGGCCTAGGAAACTCATGAGGGGGAGCCAGGACTGAAGTGGGCACCAACCTGCCAAGCACAACCCCTGGGAGGTTCCAGACTTCAGAGACAGCGAGCAGGAGTGAGAAAAGGGGCAAAAACAGGAGGATTCATTGAAGGTCTGCAGGAGGAGCCTTCTACTTTCTGAGGGACAAAACCATCAGGCCCACGTTTGCTCCTACACAAAAAGCTTAAACGCTCTCCCTAAAGAAACTGAGTGAACTATCTCGCTTGGCACTAGAATTGCCAGTGTGGGAATCCACTGTCCTAGAGCAGAGTTCTCACCCTGCTTTTTGGCATATGGGGGTGGAAATGCAGTCTCCTAGCAATTGGCTGTGAAGCCTATTTACGTAAAGCTTCTCATCAGCCTTTCTACTTTCAGATTGTTCTTTATGAACTAACTCTCAAGATTCTTAAGCAAAGCCTGTAGCAGGGCATAGAAAGTACAAGATAAATAAAAAAAACTGACCCTGGAGGATATAGAGATAATTCTGATAACAGAAGATAATTTAAAAACAAAATATATAAAGCCAAAAACTCTAGTAATATTATTGAAGAGATTTGGAGAAAATATTATACTCATAAAAACAAGGGCAGGACCCACTGGAAAAGAAATAATCGAGAATAAGAAAGAGATCGTGGAAATTAAAAGACCCACACCCAGATATATTGTTTTGACATTTCAAAGCATGAGTGATAAAGGAAAGACCCTAAATGCTTCCAGGGTGAAAAACAAACAAAAGGACAATAACAAGATAAATAAAAACAGGTCACAAACAAAGGAACAAGAATCAAACTGGCACTGGATGTCTCATAGGCAACACTGGATATTTTCAGACATTAAAACAAGCTCTGAAGGAAAATAATTCGCAGTTCAGAATACTCCCTAGTCAAGCTATCAATTAAGCGTGAGGTTGAAATAAAGCATTTTCACAAATGAAAATATGTGTAAGGCATACCACTCATGCCCTCATTTTTAAAAAGTTGAGGATAGAGTTCAGAAAAAGAGGGTTAAATTTTTTTGAGAAAAAGGAAGACATGAGATTAGAGAAAATTATAAGCGCCCCAGATAACAAAGAATAGAAATGCCAGAATGACATTGTAACAAACCCAAGGGGAGAAAAGGAAAACATAAATAAAAACAAAACCCAAACCAGTTCAGATTGGAACAGAAGAGGTCTGGAAGGGAACTATCCTGGAAAACCAAAAAAACAACAAATAATAAGAAAAAAAACAAAAACAAATAAATAAATACTCTGATAGATTATTTAATGAATTTACCTGTGTGGAAATTAATATTGTAAGGCATTTTATAGAGATTTTGATGTATTTGGAAAAAATTACCCTAAATCATGATCTCATCCAGATTGAACAAGAAACCTAAGGGTTCTACGATCCAGGTGTCTAGGAAAACAAGGGGACCCAGCTCAGAAAAACTTTAAGGCATTTAGTAAAGGCAAATAAATAAATAAATAAATAAATACATAAATAAAATGCATGGAGAAAAGGAAGGCAACCAGTAACTCTGGGAAATGTTAAAGGTAGTATAAATAAGGAGCAACTTAGAACAAGCAAATTAGAACAGGAAATCAATGGGCTTCTAGAAGAATGGAATGGTTCCAAGTAATAGAATGAGTTAGAAGCTTGTAAGTATTAGGGGCATTTTAAAGAAGGCACATGTTTCTTTTTCCAACAAGAAAAAAAAATCAGGTTACAAAGATAACAACACAGCTGGAAGAAAAAAAAAGGATGCATATAAAGCAAGCTAAATGTGGCATGCTTTTAAGCCAACAAAGGAATGTAAGAAAAGGGAACAGATTTGAGCATTCTCCTTTGATTACCACATGGATTAGGACTTAGGAATTACAGAGAAGGAAATGTAATCGAACCACAGCTCAGGTCTTGGTATTTCAGTGCACGGTATCCACAGAGGAACAAGAACCAGTGATGCTGGAAAGCGGAGAGGTGTGCACAGGGTTTCACTATAGAGCAAATGAGAAAAACAACAGGCAATGTCCAAAGTTGATCGATCAAAAATAGTGCATATAAATACATCATTTAGTAATATCGCCGTAATCACCAGAAGAAGTAAAACCAAAAAATTTCCAAGTCATCGACTCTGGGAATCAGAAAGGTCAGAGCAGAGGACTGAGTGATTATTTTTTAAAACTGGTGCATATATCATTTGCTTCTTTTACAAGATTGAAAAATAAATATGTAGTCTGGAACCTGAGCTTACTGGCTCATGATGGCCAAGAAATTTCCCTTTCATGTGTACTACTGGACATGCTTGCTTCTACTCACATGTTTTCCGTCTTTGGGTTATTCGGATTTCGGGTGGCAGTGCCCAAGTCCCAGGGGAAAAAGTCCCTGGACAGCAGCCCACAGGGTGAGATGTAAAGGACACTTAGGAAGTATAAACCGTAGTTACTGATCCCCTCAGGGAATTTCTACTACAAGTTTACAGAAGGGAAGCTGTCCCCTGGACTTACTGCTGGAATGACCCCGGGTCTCACCAGACTTCTCTGCTCCTGCTGGACAGAATAAGTAAAATGTCTTATATTTTCCTTTTGAAAGCACTAGGAACAGCTCAAGGATTTGCACAGCAGTATGAAAGAGGAGCTGTCACCGAGTTCCTTAGGACTCACAGCTTGAAAGGAAAGAGGGGCCTGCGGGGGGCCAGTGGCCCAGGCCCAGCGGGGGAGACTGAGCACTTCCCCAGCCCAGGGGGTGGGCCCGCAGCTCTTGAAGCCACAGATCGCCTCTGCGGGCACAGAGACCCTCCCAGCGGGAAGCCATTCACACCAGTCACCCTTGGAGACTGCTATTTATGCTAAAGAAATGTATCCCACTCCATTGTATGTTTCTTGTCCCGGGTTCTCTTGGATCCCTTGTTTACCGGCTCCGTCCTATATTGTGTAGTGGAATGGACAGGCCATTTAAGAGGGCAGGGATGGCTAATGATGGGTCTGCCAGCTCTGCAGTCAGGCTTTCCTTTGTGAACCAAACCCCACTGGGGTGCATTTGCTAAAAAAAAAAAAAACAACACAGCAACAACAACAAAAAAAACAACCCTTATTTGAGGTCAAAGAAATGTTAGTTGTGTTCTTCCATTCCTTTTATGAGGAAAAAACAATGGAAGAAAGCAAAAGCTCTATGATATTTTCAATTTATTCTTTTGGGTGATATGCCTTTCCAGTTATTTCAGGCATAGGTCCAGAGACGGCAGCTGTAGCTCCTGAAGATGGGGAGGACCTTGAAAACTAGGAGGCCTTTTCCTCACTAGAGATGCTAATTTTTATCTTACAAAAAAGTAAGGGGAAGCCCCTCCTGAAATGTTTTCTTTGAGACAGAACTTAAACATATGCTACTGCTTTTCATGAATTCTGTGAGCCAAATCCTTATAAATCCTTTGGGTTGACAGATCAATTATTCCTTCTAACAGCTAATGAACTAATAGCCTTTGGAAATTTCTTCTTCCCTGGGTTTAAAATAGGAAAAAAAAAAAAAAGAAAAAAAAAAACCTTTAAGGGAAAAAATTAATTAAGGGCAATAAAAAATAATCAAATTCATTACAGCTTTTTAAAGAGCTACATTTTGTTGGAGAGCTATGGTTTTTTAATTAAAAACATGTCAAACAACCTTGTACTTTATATATATATATATATATCATAAATATTATTAAAATATACTTTAGTCTCATATTGTGTGCAGTCAAAGGAAAGGATAGAAAAAAGAAAAGGAGAAAGAGAAAGACACTGGAGAAGGCAATCAAGAAGGACTGTGGGATCCCTGGGTGCACTGTGGCAGGCTCTCTGGAATCCAGAGAGAGAGAAGAAAGTGACCCATAGGGATAGCTGTAGGGAGAAAAGGGAGAGAAGAGACAAAGGAAAATGAGATCTAGACCAGGACTGAGAAGAGGGGAAGGCTGTGGCAGCTGCCTCGCAGGTGAGGGGCTGGCAGAGGCTATAGGTTGGGAATTCAAGGGGATAGACACCTGGCGCTAGAACATGTGGCAGAAAGGGGGCGAGAACGGGCTTGCAGGGGGCACAGAACTGCAAGAATGAGAGGGTGCCTGCTGGGTGAGCAGGGAAAGCCAGGGCAGAGAGGCACTGGTCCCATATTGTCGGCAGCCAAGGATTTTAATAGATGAGAAAAATGTGCTGGGAAGCTAAGTAAGTGACTTGCTCAAGGTCACATGGCTTTAAACATATGCAAGTGAATTTGCATATGAAAGAAAGTCTGGGTTCTTTTTTTTTTTTTTAATTAAGGAACTAGAGCAGGAAGGTCGTCCAGCTAGTGGAGAGCACATCTCTCCTTCCTTCCTGCAATGCAGTTCTTGGACATGAAAAACAAAAAAGTCTTACTTTAAACAGAGTGAATGATCTTCTCTTTTCTGTAACACTGGCAATCCTGGAGGATGGTGCCACAGAAAGGGTCAAGCACATTTTAGGGGATGCTACACAGCTCCCCCCTCTGTAAGCTGCTGGTGCACAGCAGGACGCGGCATAAGGAAAAGGGAACGTAAGTGGCAGAAAGCCTGGGTTGGAATCACTGTCCCACTGTCATCAAGCCTCGTTTGTTCCAACTGTAAAATGGGGATAATTATTCTTACACCTCAAGTTGTAAGTAGGAAATAAGATCAAATAACATAAATCAATGTTAGAGAAATCAGGAGTCAGTTGTATCACCTTATAAAGGCCCCAACACCTAACTGTGGATCTACGGTCCTGTTAGGTAAAGCCAGGACAGGCTCCAGGGGTTTGATACTGAGCAGTTGCAAGGGCCCTGCTCAGGAGACCCCCTGTGCTTGGTTTAATGCTCTGCTGTCACTGTCTTGAAATTTCTTAATAATTTTTGAACAAGAGGACTTGCATTTTCATTTTGCATTGGGCCCCACAAAATGGACCAGAGCAGGTCCTGGGTAAAGCTACAATGGTTCGGTCGGAGGAGGCCAGGAAGATGTCCATCTTTAGGAAGTAATTCCCAGTGGATGTATAGCGGGCACCTGTTAGTTTTTCAGCGGCACAGCATCTGAACCCACTTCTTGTATTTGAAGAGTTCTTTACTCTATAGGAGTCTTGGAAGGAGGCAGGGCCAAAAGGGCCAAACTCCCGTACTCGTTTTCCTACTGGGAGCTATGACTCCCAAGCATGTCACGCATGGAAGCCAGGAGAGTAGAGGATGTCTTTTGCTGGTGGCTGCAGCAATGTCCATTTTCTGGGGGGGGGGCAGCACCCCAAGACACAGCCTCTGGTGCCCAGCTAGTCCTAGTTGCCTCCTCACTTTTGGTTCTTCCCCAGTGGTTTTTTTCCTCCAAACTAATAAAATATCTTTTCAATAAACTCCTTTTGTGTTTAAGTCATCAGAGATGGTTTCTGTTGCTTACAGTTAAGAACTGATAGAAAGCTGGACCCTGCTCTGGAGGTGCCACCCTGATCACCCCTCAGTGTCAGACAGCAGATGGGCCGCGTGTCCTGAGGCAGCACGCGCTAGGCTACATGCCACTGGCAAGGGGACAGGAGCACTCACATGTTCCAACAAAGAAGAGACCACAAAGATATCTGGCCCCCATTCCCTCTGAGAGAAGCAATCCTTCAAGAATAACTTACGGTCTGAATAAAATTCAAATAAAGATGCTCCTAATAACCGGAGGGCATGCTAAGTAGAGAGCTTTAATCAAAGGTGACAAATCTTAAGGCTACGCAGCTTCCAGTTCTATCTTCCAGGGTCAGTGAGGATATCCCCAACAGTCATTAAATTGTCAAGGATGAAGTTCAGGGAAATTCCACATCACTCCTGGCCAGAATATGAAATGTCATTCCTTCAGGAAATGTAATAAAGATGGTGGCTGAGTCCCTGGTGGGTTTCTAGAGCATGATGGGGCTAAGGTGCTCTCGGATTCTGAAAACCCGAGACCACCTAGCAAAGATCCCACACCAATAATATGGCCACAGGAAAACAAAACAAAACAAAACGTACTTGCAAGATGGAGATGCTGCCTCTGGCATCTGGGTCAAGGATGGCCCAGGAGAGTATTTTCTTTACCCTGTGCATACATGTCTTATCAGGAAGTGATATGTTTATAAAGAGATGGCAACAATATTCTAAATTTTGCCAGTGGTTGGAGGAAGTGGGGAAAAGAGGGTTTAGACATGCTAATTGTCCAACACCTGATCTTTGAAACAAAATCAGTTGATCTTGGGCATTACTGTTCTGCTTCTATAGTGCCACTTGGCTGAGTGGATGATTTGTCCAGTCACCAGGTGAGTGACACTAATTGGCAGACAGGAGCAGAAAGTCCCAACAGCAAGGAACCCATTGGAAAGCCCAAGGTGAAGCCCCCACGGCTCTGTCTGAGTAACAGACATGTGCACAGGGAAGGAGAAGCTGCAGTGCTGAGCACAGGAGCTCAGAACCACCTGGAGTCCGGCCAGTCCACCCGGGCAGTGGCAAAGTCTGGGTGACGAATGTGGGTGCCAGGGCTCTGGAGCAGGGCAAGGCACATGAGGCCAAGGTAACAGGCGAGGATCCCATCACATCAAAGGCAATGGCACCTGGATGGCATTGGCCAAGGGCTGCCAGATGTGGCCCATCCAAAGAAGAGGCAGAGATGAAAGAATTGGGCAGTTACCATTCCCTTGGGAGAGAAGAGGCCGATCCCCCGGAGCCAGTAACATGGAGGGGAGCACGAGGGTTCAGAGGCTGCAGGCAAGCAAGGACCAGCGGCCCCAAAGGGAGTCCGTGCCTGGGCAGAGGGTGCTACTGATCGCAGCCAGGAGGAAGAGGGAGGTCTTCAGGTGCTCGCTGCAGGGGAGGAGCCGACATCCTGGGAGGTCCCAGCAGATTGAAAGGGAAAAGGAGAGATAGGCAGGCAGAGAGAAGCAGCAGCCAGAAGGGCTCGGTGGGCTTTCTGGTGCGAGTAAGGCGCTCATCCCCAGCGCTGTATTTGCATTTATCACCTCGTATTAGCATCCTTTGAAATGCGAATTAGCTGATGACCCACCACTCCCAGCCTTCCAACTGCTCTTTATTTGCAAGCATTCGGCTGTGTTCTGAACGGGGGAGGCCCCATAGCCCACCAGGGGGAAATTATCCCCTGGGTTGCAGTAACAGCGCCCACGGCAAACTTACTCGCTGGGCCAGGTGGGATCAAGTTGGGCGTAAGAATGTTCCAGAAGCCGGGCTCTGACCAGCCCTGGTCAACAAACAAAGCCCTCCAAGGCCCTTGTTTACCTCTAGTGTTAGCCCTCCAGCCCATCCTTAGGATTTGTGAACGGGGCTCTGGCAAACAAGGCCTGCGCTCTTCCACCCCCTACTACTTTTTTGTTTACTATATTCATCTTCTAAAAGGTTCATTAGTTCTAGGTCCCTAAGAAATGCCCGTACACTTGCTTCAGCTTTCTGTTTGGGATGTGAGTTCACAACTTTGAACAACAAGGGATGACCTCTGGCAAGGCCTCGTTCGCGCCTGCTCCTGCCTCCAGTTTGGCAACACCACACAAAGGCAGGGTGGCATGTATACACTTTCCAGGCTGAGCCCCTATTCAGAGGGGCTGGAGCTGGCACGTAATGGGCCCCCTACAGACAAAGCCAGCAAGTTTCTTAATTAAGTCTAAGTAAAAGACAGATCCCGCTCACATCTTCAGAGAACCTTCCTTTGGAACTTCAAAAACACCCTACACCGTCTATCAAATCCAGGCACGGAGAACGCGCTACCAATTTTTCTCTTTTTTAAATATTGAAAGCCAAGCCTCCGGCGCCAATGCTTCAGGCTCCTCTCACTTTCCCTGCAATTTTAGACATGCTTCTGGTTTATGAAACAGGAAACAAAGGGACTTCTTGTGTGTCGGAGAAGCCCTCGGAGTCTGCATTTCATTCTGGCCTTCCCCAATGCACAGTACTGTCTAAAGAGCTCTTTAGCTGGTTAGTCTCATTAACATTTCCAGGAGGTATCACACAATCTGCAAAGAAACCTGCATATGTACATGTATCACATAAGTGTAAATCCTAGGATGGAACAATATTAACAAAATAATTATTAGCTAATTGCCTTTGCAAAAATGTGATTTTTTTTTTGCCCCGACCCCCCTTCAACCTCACCCCCAGGAAGCCTCTCTTTAGATAGGCCTTTCTGTTTTCTGTTTTCCTGTGATAATATTCTTTGCAAACAGAAACCAATTATTCTGCAGCAGTAAGTCACCAGGAATATGAATTGCTTTAATTTTCCCCCCTTTTGCAGCTGCCCAGGGTGGGCTGTGAGGTGAAGCAGCCGTGAGGCAGGGTGTCCTGTGGGGAAAGTGATACTCAAAAATAAAAGTTTTGGGAGCGAAGGAGGTTAATCAATGAGTTAGGCATTTCCAAACATGAGCTTTCCGCTCTGAATTGGCATCTCCAGGATGGGCTTTCCCCCCAGGAGTCCAGTGCACCTGACTAGCTTGTAAAAATGTCACCTTACTGTTAAAGTGCTAAACACGCCCTGCTTTTCCTGGCCTATTCTCGCCCTCCCTCCCCCCTTTGCCTTTTCCTTCTGCAATTCTTTGCTTTCTCATTAGGAATGCCCAGCAACGTCGGCAGACAAAGCACGGCAAACAAAGTGTATGGAAAGGGGAAAAAAAAATTAAAAAGGAAAAAAAAAGTGCAGAGGAATTCTTCATTCACTGATCTCTAGAATACATTAATATCTGAAACTGTTGGCAGAGCCTAAAATACTTGGGCAGCTAACAATGTGGGCAATGATTTCGAGTCTGGGATCTTCAAATAAACCCTGGCGCTGTCATGACCACCAGGACGGAGGAGAATGGCGATATTAGCTGACCTTCAGCTTGTTTCTTCAGACCTGACTGCCGGACCTCTTGTTTGCTTGTTACTAGGATTTCTTGGCTAAAAAATTCTAGCATTTCCCAGGCACTACAAGAGCCAGTTTATTAGGTAAATAAACCAGGCCTT
>PVKY010007786.1:0-14654 GCA_004027775.1 Bradypus variegatus
GGACTCAGGCAGACTGAAGGCCCTTGGCCCCACGAGAGGCTTCGCTGCCCATTTTACAGGCGAGGACACTGAGCCGAGGGCTTGCCTGGGGCCCTCGAGCCAGACAGTGGCCCCCACCCCCATTTTATGGAGGAGGAAACAAAGTCTTGGTGACAAGACTGAAGCCCCTCTTTTTAAAATTTCTGGTCCAGTTCTCTGTCCCATTGGCCCCATTGAGTGATGTCCTTTTTTTTGGTGACAGCTTTATTGAGATAAAATCCACATGCCATACAATTTGCCCATTTTAAGTATGTAATTCCATGGCCAACTGTGTATTCACAGTTGTGCAACCATCACCACAGTCACTTCTGGGGCAATTTCATCACCCCAAGAGAGTGATGTATTTCTGTAAGGTTGATGTAATGGTTAGCTATTGCTGTGTGACAAACTGCCCCAAGACGCATGGCTTTAAACACCAGTTTTAATTGCTCACAATCTGGAGGTCAGCCATTTGGGCTCAGCCGGGTGGTTCCCAGTGCCCCCTGCACCTGCACAGCTGGCAGCGCCGGGGGGCTGGATGGTCTGAGGCGGCCTGGTTCACACCCAGCCCCCGCAGGCCAGCTCTGGCTTCTCCTCGGCGTCTCAGGGCAGCAGGAGAGTGCGTGACACATAAGCACTATTTAAGCCTCGGCTTGTGTCACGGTTGCTGACACTGGAGAAGTTGTGGAAGGGGCTTCAAAGGGTGCGCGGCACGGGTGCAACCTCCCGATTTGGTGACATCCAGGATGGCTCAAGGTCTCCCAAGGCCCCAGCGCTTCAGGGAGTGCTCAGCCAGTGAATTCCCTCCTCGCTGGTGGCTGGAGGGGAGTGGGCTGATGTGAGCCAAGGATGGGGGTGCCAGCCCTGGGCCTGGGGAGCAGAGGAGAGTCACCCCTCCACCCTGGAGTCTGGGGTCCGAGAAGCCGCTAGAAGGCTGTATGGCCAGTCCCACATTCCCTGGGCCTGGCGAGGGCCTCGAGAGGCAGGCAGGTACCCCAGAGATGGGGAGTGGGGTGCAGCACCCCCCATCCAGCACTCAGAGGAGGAGGGCCTGGGTGGGACAGATTCTCTCTGCCATGTCCTGTGCCCCTCGTCAGAGCCCGCCTCAGGCCCGGGCTGCCTCGTGATGCTGTCACCTCTGCTCAGTGTCTTGGGGCCGCTGTAAACTTGGTGGCCGGGAACCCCAACTCAGGGTGTGGGGGACGGGCCCCTCGGATGGCTCCCAGGAGGCTCCTCCCCTCTTCCAGCTCCCAGTGCTCCCGGCCATCCCAGGGGTCCCCTGGTGTCCCCTGGCTCGTGGGCTCTGCCTCCTGAGCTGTCACTTGGCCCCGTCCTTCTGCGGGTCTGTCTCTGATGGACCCCAGCCCCACTGGACTTAGGCCCCCCACTCCAGGAGGACCTCATCTACCCTAAATCCATCTGCCAAGACTCTACTTCCAAACCAGGTCCCATTCCCAGGTTCCGGGTGGATGTGGACCTCGGGGGGACGCCACTCAGACCAGTCGGCCCTCTGGGAGCCGAGACCCTTGGGCCAGGCTGCCCCCCAGCTGCAGAACAGACACTCATGCTTCCCTCCCTGGCCACTGCCCGATGGTGCTGGAAAAGGGGTGTCCACAGCCCTGACCCAGCCTCCTCGCCCCACCACAGCCATGACCCCAATCGGCCCCCAGAACCCGGGGGACATGTCCCTTCCCCGTCCGGCCCAACATAGGGGATCCTGCTTCTCCAGGTTCAAAGCCGGGGTCAGACCTTCCCCTCACACATGCGAGGGGGGCCTGATTCAGGGGCCTCCAGTGGTTTCCTGGTCAGGGTGGGATTCAGGGAGCCAGGGCGACCCCAGGTGACCCCGGCTGGGCTGCCTCTCCTGGGAGGCCCGGCTGCCAGCCCCGAGGTTTCCTGGGCCGGGTGCCACAGAGGGGAGCAGGCCCCCCAGCACCCCAGGAAGCCAGGCCACCCCGGAGATCCCAGCCGAGCTTGGGAGAAGGAGCTGCGTCCTCCACAGCTGCCCACCCTGCACTAAGCCTCCGCCCACCTAGCCTACCTCCTGAGAACACGAGGAAAGCTTCTGGAACTGCTCCAGGGTGGGTGTTCTTGCCCGGAGGGGGCTCATCTCAGCTTGGGAAAAGCTTAGGCGGAGGAGGCGGGGCCCCAGAGAATCCCCATGGAGGTGCCGCACCCCACCTCCAGGGAGAACCCAGCTCCTCCCTGCGCCACCCCCCGCCCGCGTCTGCTCTCCTCTCCTTCATCCTGACCTCAGCCCTTGTGCCAACTCTGGGCTCAGAAAAGGAAGTGCCTCTCAGGTCATGTGGGGTGCGGGCAGCAGCGCTGACTGTGCACCCCGAGCCGGACCTTTGCCCGGACTTGGCTGGGCTGCTCCGTGGTTCCAGGGCCTCGGGGTCAAGTCCAACGTCTCCAGCAGAACAGCAAAGCCTCCACGTCGGAGGGCGGAGGCCAGGAGAGAGGCCGGGCGGAGGCTTCCGGAAGCGAGGCCGGCCGTGACAGGGCCCAGTCCCGTTTCCAGGACAGAAGTCACCTCCTCACACTTCCGGAGGCCCCAGGCCCGGCCGCCAGCTCCCGGCCGCCTCACTCACAGAGGAGGAAACGCAGCCTGTCCCCATGCTGCAGCCAGGATGGGTGACTGGGGTCCCCAACTAGCTCCTTCTGCTTCCCCAGACACACATCCCGGCTGCCCTACCCCTTGGGGGGACGTGGGGCAGCAGGAGGAACCCCCACGACCCCCAAAGGGTAGAGCAGAGCCTGCCCAGGGCCGAGCCCCCGATCTGCAGCTATGCCAAGCTTCTGCCTGCCGAGCTCCCGGTCTTTCAGTTCCTGGAGGCCCCTGTCATCGGAGAGACGTGGCCAAGGGGCTCCGGCAGGGGTCAGGGCGAGTGGGAGACACGATCCCCACGAGGCTGCTTCTGGCCCTCGGCCGCCCCCTCTCGCCTCCCTTGGCCGGCAGGCAGCCAGGTCCCCCCACTCTCTGGAGGCCCGGGGGGCCCTGAGTCCCGGGCTCTGTGCCGGGGCAGCTGGGAGGGGCGGGCTCTGCTGGGCCTCAGTGGGGCCGGAGTCCTTTGTTCGGCCTCCCGGCGGCCCTGCTGGCAGCCGATCCTTCCACTTTCTAAATGCAAATCTGGCCTGTTCTCCCCAAAGCCCTGGCCCGTTCCCACGGCCTCCCGAGGAAGTCCAAACAGATCGGGCGAGGGCCCCTGGGGCCCTGCCCCCACCCCCCATGGTCCCTCCCCGTGGAGACCTTGGCTCCTCCATCCCCTCCGCCTGGAAGACCCCCACCCTCACCCCGGGCCCCAGGCCAGCAGATAGTTGGTGAGTAAATGGATTGTCCCCTGGACCCAAAGATCCCGACCTCGGGAGCTCGTCTGGTGGGAGAGGCGGGGGGCGAGGGGGTCAGCGAGCCCTGGTGACACGCGCAGAGCCCCTCGCCCGGAGCCCAGGCCCGAGATGCGAGGACAGACCAAGAGGGCGTTCCACAAGGACACAGAGGGACTGTGTATGACCAGCCTCGCGGCACAGGGTCACCCAGGTTGGCCCGAGGAGGGACATTCCCGGCAGCGGAAATAGCCTGTGTCAAGGGGCTCCCTGCGGAGAAGGGCTGGATGTGGCCGGGAAGAATGGAGCCAGGGCAGAACGGCCGCATGCCAGGCAGGGCTGGGTGGGCTCCAGCGTGCTGAGCAAGGGGGTGCAGACGAACGGGGCATCAGGGTGTGGCCCCAGTGAACGGGCACACGGGAGCATGGCAGAGACCATGGCTGTCCTATGTATCCTTTTCTTCCTCAGTCATAGAACCCCTGATTTTTAATTCTTTGGCCACCTAAAATAAAGACAACATTTTCCAGCCACACTAAGTTGTGACCAACATGATATAAGTGGGAGTGTCCCTAAGTGGAGGGGACATCCCTTCTTCCTTCCTGCTGAGGGACTGTGTACTTATGGCTGGAATTCAAGCAGCCGCCGTGGGCCACGAAGCCCTGTGCTAGGGAGAAGGGAGGAAGGATGCAAGAGTGTGGCTCTCGAGGCCATGCAGCCGTCACGCCACATCTCCACTGCTTACCTCGGGGCGCTGTCAACGTCTGTCTTGTTTGGGTCACTGTTATTTTGGAGTTTAGGATGCTCCAGCCAAACGCAACCCTAACTAATGCCAGGATGGTGCCGGGGGTTGACTTGTCCCCCAAAAGGCATGTTTGCATCCTAACGGCCCGGGCCTGTGAGCGTGACCCTATTTGGAAGACGCGATGAGTTACTTGAGGTCACGCTGGAGCAGGGTGGCCGGACCCAGAGCGCCCGGGGTCCTGATGAGAAGGGGTGATCTGGCACGGATGCAGGGAGGAGGCCAGGTGGCCTCGAGCATCCAGGAGCTGAGAGAGGCAGGAGGAGCCCCTCCAGGTCCCAGAGGGAGCCCGGCCCCGCCGACCCCTCGAGTCCAGATTTGTAGCTCCAGAACGGGGAGCAGCAACCGTCTGCTGTTTGTGGGACTCGTGACGGCAGCCCCTGGAGACTAAGCCGGCTGGGGGGGAGGGTGGCATGAGGGGCTGAGGCGGCATCGACGGGGTGGGTAGGAAGGGGCCCGGCTGCCTCTGAGACGCTCTCTCGGGAGACCGGGAGCTCCGTGTTTTCCGAGGCACCCCAGGTACCAGGCACTGCCCCTGCTGCTGGGCACCCAGCTGACTCCTGTGCCCGTCCTCCAAGCTCATGGGCCACAGGGAGACGGGTGCTGTCAGGGAGAGAAGGAAGCCCCACAGCGGCTGAGCCCTTCCGCTTGTGCCTTCCGCAGTTACCATGTGGGTTTGAAGCTGCTGTGTGCCCCAGAAAAAGCCACGTTCTTTAATCCACTCCTGTGGTGCAGGCCTGCCGTGGGTGGGGCCTTTAGGTCCAGCTATTTCAGTCTGAGATATGACCCCACCCATTCAGGGTGGGTCTTAATCCCCTTACTGGAGTCCTTTATGAGGATAAAGGACAGAAAAAGCCAAGAGAGCTCTGAGAAAGGAAAGCCCCAGAGAACAAGCCAGGACCCACAGAAGCTCAGAGAGGAAGCCAGCGAGGCCAGAAGCTGCAAGCAACAAAAGCCAGGAGAGGAGTCCCAGCAAATGTCTCCACGTGCCTTCCCAGGTGACAGAGGCACCCCGGATGCCGACGGCCTGTCTTCAGACAAGGTATCATCCTGCTGATGCCTTGATTGGGACATTTTCACGGCCTTGTAAGTTGCCAGTTAATAAACCCCCATGGTAAAAGCCAACCCACTTCTGGCATATTGCGTTCCGGTAGGTTCAGCAAACCCAAACAGTTACAGAGCATCTGCTGTGTGTGAGGCCCAGGGGCACAGCGATGGGCAGAAACAGACCCAGGCTGAGGCCACTGTGTAGGGTCAGATGGTGATTGAATAATGTCACCAAGTGCCGCAAAGGCAGGATCGGGGCTTTGGGAGCCGAGGCTGGGGGATCGCAGGGGCGTTGCCAGGGCACAGCCCCGAGGCGCGCTGGGGCAGGGGACAGCCTTCTGCTTGCCCCGTCTCTCGGGAGCAAGGGGGCCTCCTGGCACACCTCCCCCAGCCCATATCGGCCGCCCTTGACCACGGGCATGGGGCCCGGGAACGGCAAGTCTGGGCAGCCTGGTGGGGCGCAACTGCGGCCACGTGGACCCGGGGAGATGGTGGCTGGGAGGTGAGAGCGATGGGACATGCCGGAGAACGGGAACAGTGGAGGGAGAGGGCGTCTGGGTGGGGAGGAAAGGTGTGTGGGTTTGGGCTGAGCAGAGGTTGAGCTGCCTGGAGACAGCCCTGTGGAGGTCAGGAGCAGGTGGGCATCCGGGCCTGGGGTCCTGAAGACAGACCGGGCTGCGGAGATGCACCTGTCAGCCATCCGCACTTTGCAACTACCTGAAGCCACGGTGGGCGCGAGCTTGTCTGGGCAGAAGGGGAGGTTTCGAGAGCCGGCTTCAGGAGACGGCCAGCCCCGAGGGCCTGGGGACTACGTCTGCAGCTTGGGAGGAGAACGGCAGAGAGGGGCTTCACGGCAGCTGTGGGAAGGGGCAGTGGACAGCGGTCTCACATGGCTAAGAGGTCAGGGGACATGGGGTCACCCGTGGAAGTGAGAAGACGGTGACTCAGAGGAGAGCCTTGAGACGGTAGAAAGCCAAGGGCGGGAGAGAGGTAAGGGGTTGTGGGCAGCATGAGTTTTTTGTTATTCCTTTAAATTACTTAATTTTATTTTTATACCTCCTACCCACTCCCTTCAGCCCGTCCCGTAACCTTGAATCTGTTTTCCATCTGCTGTTTCTAGTCGTCTCTTATAAGTGATATCCCATGGCTCTTGTCCCTTTGTGTCTTGCCTTTGCACTGAGCATGTTTTCAAGGTTCATCCATGTTGCATCATGTTTCAGAACTTCCTTCTTTTTCTTATGGCCAAATAATATTCCATTGTTATACCCCCCATTTGTTTATTTATTTGTCGATGGACACTTGGGTTGTTTTCACCTTCTGGCTCCTGTGAATAGTGCTGCTGTGAACACTGGTGTGCAAGTATGTTAGTGACTGTTTTCACTCTCTGGGTAAACACCCAGAAGTATGACAGCCAGGTCAAATGGTATCTCCATATTTAACTTTTTGAGGAACTACCATATGGCTTTCTGCAGAGGCTACACCATTTTACATTCCTACCACAAAGCACTAGGGTGCCAATTTCCCTGCATCCTTTCCAATACTTATTTTCCATTTATAAATAACAGCCATCCTTGGGGGTATGAAGTGGTATCTCATTGGGGTTTTGATTTGCATTTCCCTAATGGCTAATGATGTTTGGCACCTTTTCATGTTTATTGGTCATTAGTATAACTTCTTTGGAGAAATGTCTATTCAGGCCTTTGCCCATTTTAAAAAGGAGCTTTTTGTTGTTGCATTGTAAAAGTTCTTCAAATATTCTCGATATTAATTTTTTAAAAAATTCAGTTTTATTGAGATATATTCATATACCATACAATCATCCATACTGTATGTTCTAGTTTGCTAATGCTGCCGGAATGCAAAACACCAGAAATGGATTGGCTTTTATAAAAGGGGTTTATTTGGTTACAGAGTTACAGTTTTAAGGCCATAAGTGTCCAAGGTAACACATCAGCAATCAGGTACCTTCACTGGGGGATGGCCAGTGGTGTCCAGAAAACCTCTGTTAGCTGGGAAGGCACGTGGCTAGTGTCTGCTCCAAAGTTCTGGTTTCAAAATGGCTTTCTCCCGGGATGTTCATCTCTTAACTGCAGCTCCTCAAAAATGTCACTCTCAGTTGCACTTGGGATATTTGTCCTCTCTCAGCTTCTCTGGAGCAAAAGTCTGCTTTCAGTGGCCATCTTCAAACTGTCTCTCATCTGCAGCTCCTGTGCTTTCTTCAAAGTGTCCCTCTTGGCTGTGGTCCCTCTTCAAAACATCACTCACAGCTGCACTGAGTTCCCTCTGCCCATAAGCTTATTTATATGGCTCCACTGATCAAGACCCACCCTGAATGGGTGGGGTCACGCCTCCATGGAAATATCTCATCAGAGTCATCACCTACAGTTGGGTGGGGCACATTTCCATGCAAACAACCTAATCCAAATGTTCCAACTTAATCCCCACTAATATGTCTGCCCCACAAGATTGCATCAAAGAATATGGCTTTTTCTGGGGGACACAAAACATTAAAACTGGCATTCAAACTGGCACAGTGTACAATCAGCTTTTCACAGTACCATCTTATAGTTCTGCATTCATCACCCAAATCTATTTTTGAACATTTTCCTTATGGATATTAAGTTTTTATCTGACCTATGATTTAAAACTATTTTCTTTCATTCTGTAAGTTGTCTGTCTACTTTCTTGATATTTTCCTTTGATGCACAAAATCTTTAATTTTGGTGAAATCAAATTTAGCTATTGTTTGTTTTGCTGCTTGTGCTTGGGGTGTCAAATATAAAAATCCATTGCTAAATTCCAGGTCATGAAGATTTGCCCAATTATCTTCTAAGAGTGTTATAGTTTTAGTGCTTGTATTTAGGTCTTTGATGCATTTTGAGTTGATTTTTTATATGGTGTGAGGTAGGGGTCTAACTTCACTCTTCTGCATTGGACACCCAGTTTTCCCAGCACCATTTAATTTTTCCCCATTGCATGTACACAACACCTTGTGGAAAATCAATTGGACACGGAGGTGTGGGTCTATTTCTGGACTTTCCATTCTGTTCCACTGGCCTATTTTTCTATCCTTGTGCCAGTACCACACTGTTTTGATTACTGTAGCTTTGTAGTACAATCTGGTATCAGGAAGTGTGAGTCCCCCAACCCTGTTCTTCCTTTTCAAGATTGTTTTGGCCCCTCTGGATCTGAGGCCCCTTGCAATTCCCTATGAACTTGAGACTGGCTTTTCCATGTCTGCAAAAAAGGTCACTGGAATTTTGATAGAGATTGCACTGAATTTGTATATTGCTTTGGGTAATATCGACATATTAACAATATCAACTCTCAACCCATGAACATGGGATGCTCTGCCATTTGTTCTGGTCTTTAATGTGTTGGTTTTTAATGGGAGAGACCTGAACATGTTTAAAACCCAGTGGGGTTCTGGGTAAAGATGGAGTGAGGTAGAGCAGAGAACCTCCTTTACTCAGTACCCAATGGAAGAAGCAAAAATTAGGTTCAAGAAAACAAAGTAAAAGTGTCCACCAGCAATGCCCAAATAAGGAAAGGGGTGCAATCTCAGGTTAAGAACAGGAAAACCTACTGGAAGCTTCCAAGAGGCACAGTGTGCATCTCGACACCACCCCGACCTCCAGAAGCAGCAGTGAGGAAAGACACCAAGTCCACAACGATCTGAGTGTTTGACAGGACCCTCCGATTTTCAAAGAGCTCACAGCAGGAATGCTCCAGAATGCCCTCGGGGGTTCAGCCCTGGAGACCCCGCAGCTGAGGATGCACCCCCAGTTTTGAAGTTGTATGGAGTACCTTGGGGAATGGCACTTGGTGGGGGGGCAGCTCGGGAGCGCACAGCAGCCCCCAGTCCCCCCCTGCTAACCAGGGCCTGCTCCCACGCCAATGTCAGGCTGCAAAAGCCCCCAGAGGAGCCGTCGCTCTCAAATGCAGCTGGCAGGAAGCCAGACAGGGTCAGGTAAGGAGTGCAAATACGAGAACGAGCAAATGCAGCACGAGTGACGTGGAAATCCAGTAAATGAGACCGATGACCTAAGACACGCAGCTCACAAGAGACAAATAACCTGAGTTGCCAGAGTCGTCCTCTAAAGGACAGGAGACACCTGCTCCAGAGCTCCGTGCAGCAGGACTTGGTGAGAAGGTGAACACCATACGCAGGGCTCAGATGGAAAAGGAGCATGCGCTCAGACGCCAGCAACTGCTGCAGGCTCCCTGGCTTCTTTTCTTCTGTTCATATCATGTCACATTAAATGTGATATTAAAAAATCAAAATAGCACGTACACACCTGATCATACTACCACAGTCACCTGTGTCTCTGCCTACCCATCTGTCCATCTGGCCGGCCACGCCCCCACCTGCAAAGGCAGAGAGAGGACCGCAGTGATGTTCGCCAGGTGCCGACAGCGGCTGTTCCCAGGTGCAGGATTGTGGGTGATGTGTGGCTACTCGATGCTTTTCTACTGTTTTGTTCATGATGTGTTAGAAATCTTTCTTTTTTAATCAAGTGTCTTTCTAGAGAAGAAAGGGCCCCCGGGAAGGAGCCGTCTGAGGGTGAATAGAGAGACTGGCCGTGGGGGCTCCCCCGGCGGGGCAGGGACCGAGACTGGCCGTGGGGGGAGGACCAGGCAGGCCTGGGGCGGGGGGCAGGTTGGGAATCAGGGAGATGGGGACAGGCTGGCCCTTGGCTTCTCCTTCCCTGTGAGGTGGAGGGTGTTTCGGGGCACATGCAGCAGGCAGGAGGGAGGGGTCCCTTGTCCCACCTGCAGACAGCTCAGACATCAGGGGAGGGTCCCTCGGAACACAGGCACTTAAGTCCCTACAGAGCAGCCCTCTCAGTTCATTTAGACGCAAAGGGCTGTGTGGGAAAAGACAGAGAAGCCCGAAAGCCAGAGCAACGCTGACAGAAGGAGCTAAAAAAAGTAAGAAGGAAATGGAACTCACTTAGTGATTACTCCAGGGGTGACTTGTAAGTGTTGGGTGTCGCTGAGAACCTGTCTTTAAAAAACCACCTAACACACAGTTGGTGGCTGCCCCGTGGGGCCGCAAACACCCACCACAGGGCAGAAACCGCCGCCACAGGCCACCCGACATGAGGCACATCGGTGCCTGCGGCTCGGGAAGAGCCCTTCCGACGACAGCACGCCCTCCGCAGCTCCCTCAGACCGCTCTGCATCTCGGATAACCCAGAAGGAAGCTGCGGTGGGCTGGAAAGCTGCATCTGATGATGTGAAACGCGGCCATAAAGACACGAGGTAGCAGGTATGTGTGGTTTCCTGAGACCCAGGAATGGAATAAAGCAGTTTCTAAATTAATATCTTATTTTACAGGTGAGTTTAAATGTGTGTGTAACCACATCAATAGCTATTAAAGGTTGGCACTGGACTCTTTCATCCACACCTATAAAAAGCTCCTGTTTTCAGCTTGGCCAGCCATTTTCATTGCTGCCTTCTCTTTGGAAAAATGGAGGCGCCTCTTAGAACTCAAGGTGGCCGAGTTGAGAGTGAGTGAGCTGGTGTATGCGAGTGTGTGGTGTATATGTGAGTGTGAGGGTGTGTGTGTGTGTGAATGTGTGGGCCCGTGAGTGTATGTGCACCGAGTGTGTCTGTACGGGGGCCGTGGCACGACCAGAGGCCGGGAGTCCCCTGGGGCGGCACAGTTGGGGGCTCCCGCGGACCCAGCCTGTGTTGAACAGTCCTCTGCCCGGCTTGTGCCGAGGTTCTCTGGGACGGGGGTGTAGGAGGGCATTAGACAGAAGAGCACGGAGGACCCCCGGGGTGCCCAGGGTTTTGGGGCCACAGGTGCCCCTGTTCTTTGTAACAAGATACTGGGAAACAAATCCCAAAGTCAACTCGTTTTGTTTTTGGCTAGGGCCGCCTGTGTTGCTTGATTCCTAATGACGCCTTCCCTGCTCCAAAATTAAAAACAGACTTTGGCAAAACACTGCGTCCCACACCCATGTGGCTTCCTCAAGGCTCCCTCCTCCCTCACGTCCGAGGGATGGACATTCAGAGGGGCACAAGGAGCCGACAGAGGCCTTGGCATCTGTGCGTGGCAGGGGCCCCCCTCGCCAGCTGGGTCAGAACCCCCACCCGCGCTGCGTCTGAAGCCAAAGGGCAGAGGCCAGGGCAGGCGCAGCCCTGCAGCAGAGGGGAAACCTCAGTCCTTCCGGAAGATGCGCGCAGAGGGCAGGCATGTGATTAGACTAATTGTGGGCCACCTTGGCAGGTGACGTATCGATGTGCAGACCTGCTTTCTCTCGCTTCTGAGGATGGCACTGGCCAGCCCAGCCATGGGGCCTGGAGGTGAGCTGGCCGTGACCCACCTCAGGGGCTGCGTGTTCCACGGGCCTGGCTTCCGAGAAGCTAGTGGCCAATGGAGCCCAGGCTCCATGAGAGCAAACGGTGCTTCTGCAAACTGAAGGAGGGGTTTGGGAATGGGTGTAGATGGGTGCTGAGGAGCTTAAGGTGTGCCCAGATCTTGGTGGTTATGGGCTTCCTGCAGGGTCCTTTAATGTCTTAGCACTGAGCAAAGCTCCGCGGTGCTTCTCTTGGGAGATGTGTGCTACGCTGTGCTCCTTTCTCCTAAAATGCAGCTGGTCATTGTGCCAGCAGGTGGTTTCTGATCGAGCTGAGGAGCCAAGAGCATGGGCCTCCCTTCCCGTGTCAAAATTAAAAATGGGCATCCACCGGAGAAGACAGTCAGCACCTGCGACCAGGGGCATCTGCCCATTTCTCAGAGTTCCTTCCTCAATAAACAGACAAACAGGCTCCTTGCTCAGACATGAGCCCAGGGCCGGGTCTCACCCTGATCAACCACGCTGGCCCTGGGAGGATGGCATCCAGGCTCTAGGGTGTCCTCGGAGCCCCTAGGCCCCCCACCGCGGGGGAGCCAGGCAAGCCCTCTCCCGACGCACCCTTCTCTGGGCTCACAGGCCACACATAAACTTCCCGGGCAGCCCCGCTGAAGTCGCGTCAGCACCATCGGCCCATCTCACGCATACATTTTCCGGGCCGGGTCCTGAGGCCTCCCTTCGTCTCTGCCCTTCCTCAGTGCCCTTGCCTGGCGGGTGAACGGGAACTGCGTGCCCAGAGTGTGCTGGCGCTCTCCAGGGCCGGCTGCAATCACCTGGCACCTGCAGAAGTGACGGCAGAGCCACTCTCGCTTCCGGGCCTGGGCTTCCCTCTCGCCTGCCCTGGTGACAGGAGCTGGGCCCTGGAGGCCGGGCGGCTTCCCCACGTACCCCGGGAGCCCCTTCAGGGACTGCTGGGTCGGCGTCGGAGGACCGAGCAGCAGCGAGCAGGAGACACGGGACAGCCCCGTGGTCAGGGCCTCGGGCAGATGGGACAAGCTCTCCAACAGAGGCTGACTTTGGGCGACACGGGCCAGATGCTAGAGATTTTCAGCTCTTTTCTTACTGTTTGTGGTTGACTGAACTGAGTAGCCCGGGGGAAAAACCAACATGTTCTTAATCCACTCCTGTGGGTGTGGACCTGCTGTACACAGCATCTCCTGAAGATACTTTTAGTTAGGGTGTGGCCCGACTGAATCAGGACAGGCTTTAATCCAGGTTACGAGTCCTTTATAAACGGAACGAAATGCAGAGGGAGAAAGCCATGGGGAGCAGCTGGCAGCTGGAAGTCAACGGAACCGAGAAGCCAGGAGAAGCAAGTTCAAGGCTGCCCTGCTCTCTGCGGCCAGGACCCCAGCTCCCCTTCCCCTGGAGTGTCGGCCGTGCAGGGCGCCCTCGCAGCCTGGGCCACCCTGCAGCCGCGCCTCCCCCCAAGACAAAACCACAGACGCGGCCATTTGCGGCAGTCGCAGAGGAGCAGGGTGGAGCGGGCCCCCAAGGGGCTCTGCGGGTGTGATGGTAGGTTCATGTGTCCACTTGGCCAGGTGATAGGACCCAGCTGTCGGGTCAAGCAAACACTGGCCTAACAATTGCTGTGAGGACGTTTGAGGCTGGTTAATAAACCAACAGGCTGGTTTATTAAATCCTCGGTCAGTTGGCTGCAGCTGTGACCGATGACTCACCAAAGGGCGTGCCTTCCACAATGAGAGAATGCAACTGGCTGGATTTAATCCAGTTAATCAGTTGAAGACTTATAAGCAAGACAGATGGAGGACCTTCATATCTTCTTCGGCTGCCCAGTGAAGCATTTCCTGAGGAGTTCGTCGAAGTTGCCGGTTCATTTCCTGAGGAGTTCATCGGACATCTTCCTTGGAGCTGACCGTTTGCTGACTGCTCTGCAGAATTTGGACTCGTGCATCCCCACAGTTGCGTGAGTCACTTTTACAATTTGATAGTGAGAGACACCTCTCATTGATTCTGTTTCCCTAGAGAACCCTAACTAACACAGCGGTGGCCCCTCAGACCAGACCTGGGCATTCTCACTCCCTGAGGCGGCTGCAGGATGAGTATTTGCATCTACAGGTCAGCAGCACTCTGCCTAAGGACAGACGGGCAAAGGTGCCTTTTACAATCCACAGAGGCTCGTTCCTGGCAACTCCATCAGCTTCTCGTCAGATCTGCCTGGGGACCAGGGGCCCCTCGGGAATGGCCAGCCCTCCAACCAGACACCCCAGACTGTCTCCACCGCCCAAGGCAGCCTCTCCCCAGGCACACACCGTGCTCACCAAACCTGAGCAAGGGGGCCCCTGGCGGAAAGTGACCCTCCCTCCAGACTCGTGACCCACATCTCGCTCGGCCACACGTCTCCAGCGTGAAAGGCAGATGCAGAAATGCGGTTTGTAAGTGACAGACCCAAGTGCAAGAAATGTAAGCAAGAGTCTCCCTGGCACCCACGTAGGCCAGTGATTCCACCCAGTGACCACTCAGCTCAGTGGGAAAAGAAAAAGAAAAGAGGAAATTGATTTGGCAGCTCACAAATAAGCAAGGCCCCGGCTGACATTTTTTGACCAGTTGTATAAACAGAGCCAAAGTGGGCAACGGGGCAGGGGCCGAAGCGGGGGCAGCAAGGACAGGGGGGCATCCAGCTGCCCCGGCCCTGTCTGGCACCGACTGGGTGGACAGGCTGGGGCTCGGCGACCCCTCACCCGCCCACCAGACAGGGGGCAAATGTGAAGTGCAGTGTCTAGCCCCTCCCTGGTGAGGCAGCTGCTGGGGAGGGAAACTTTCTGCCGGAGTTTCCTGAAGGAAGGGCCAGTCAAGGCCCAAGCTCTCTGGAGGCGCCACTAGGCAGCGGCGATGTTGAACTGGGTCAGCGGTCTGCTGGGGTAGGGGCCAAGGACTAAACTCCCACTCGTGGGCAACAAACTTGGGAGGATCCATCGGCTCAGTCTCAAAGAACCTTCTAGAACTGTCCTGAGACTGGACTGCCTGCCCTGGGAGGAGAGGGTTCTCCAGCCCTGAGAGGTTCCAGCCAAGGCTGGTTGACCCCCCATCGGGGTTCTGTAGAGGAGCCCAGTGCCAGCTCTGGGAGTTGGGGTCTCAAT
>PVKY010007787.1:0-14609 GCA_004027775.1 Bradypus variegatus
TTCCTGTCGACTTCGCTCCCTTGTCTATTTCCTAAAAGGTAGTCACATCAATGTTTGAGTTACACACTTGGAGCTAAAAATAAGGGGGAAAGGCGGGCCAGTTCTAAAGCAAAGCCCTGGGCCTCGGCTTTCCAACTTGGCACGTTCAGACAAGCCAGTGTCACCTTCCAGGCATGAGCTTAATTACTCCCTGGGCTCATCTGGAACAATGCGCTCTGAAGCCAAAAACCCAAAACAGTCCAACTCAGCTTTTGATCAGATGGGAAGCATTTATGCATGACAAGAATCTCTTGCCTCAAAGAGTTATGGCTGGGAAAGAACAATATGAACACAAGTCTCATTACCTCAGATGGTTAATGTTTAATAGTGGTATATAAAGAGCTTCAACTCACGGGGAGCACATTTACCTTAGCCAAAACTAGTTTATTCTTATTAAAATGCTGCCTGTTTGAGTAACACACAATATTTTTCAGAGGTACTCATTTAATCAAAAATGAAGATTAAAGTTTTTAATTTCAAGCCATACCTGTCCTTAAAGACTCTGAATCTATTATTCACAACATTATTCTAAACAGCGAGACAAGATTGGGAAAGACATCTTTTTTTTTGTTCTCCTTTAATCTTCCATTTACCACCTTCAGGTAACCTTGTCCAATAATCCAGCCAGCTGATATTTCTTTCTTCTAACTATAAACCACTTGCTATCGGATTATATTCAGTCTTACACATGCTTTCATATAAAGCTTTCGATTGTTCTCTTTCACCCTATTTTATAGGTCTATGCGGGTGTGTTTTATCTCTCTAAAAAGACTATTGACATGTTACTCAGGGACTGTGGTACAAATTATTTTTCTTTCCCCACGGTGCCAGTCAGAGCATTATGTCAGTTGCAGGCATTTCCAAGAATATTTGGTTCAATCAAAACCTGTTATTTTTCCAGCTTAGTAAACCGATAAGGAAGACGAAACACAGGATACACTGCAAAACCTACTTCATCAGAGGTCTCAGAAATAGAATGCATTCTTCTCGAGGATGGGATAGTTTGCCGTTTGCCACAACCCTACCTATTTCAGCCACGTAAATAGAATTACTGATGAGAGTACCCAAACCTCTGTTACTTTTCTGTCTTTCTTTTGCTATCAATCTCCTGTAACCAAGCCACATTGCTGAGGGCTGATCAGATACTGACAGTGATGTGACCACCTGCCTGTAACCACATCTCACTTTCAAAACACAAGATAACCTCTGCCCTATGCAGCTGATCAACACACCTGATGACAAGTGGCTACTCACCAAGCTGGGAAAAGTTGAATCTCGTTCCAGAGGGAGAAGTTACGCTAGAGCCGGAGGAGAAAGGGGAGTTGGCAGCCGTGTCCTGCAGGCCCCCTGCAGAATGGGACCGTAACCATTCTTTTGCATCTTCTTGAGTGCGCAGCTGGGAGGTGGGAGTATACCTGGACAGACGGAAATCAAGCTGGGGTTAACTATGAACCATGATTATGAAAATGAATCCCATGGAGCTGAAGGTAAATATATAAAAAGAAAATACATATCCAACGATGATTTTTTAAAAATCATATTACAACATACCCTGAAACTTATGAAGTTTCTCGTGATCTTTTTTTTGCTATTTGGTCGCCTTTAGGGAAAATTGCAATTCCTTTCAGTTTGGGAGGAATACATAAAGGGAGTAAGATCAGTAAATGCTTAAAAGAGCCGTCACTGGGCATATCTATAACATGTTGATTCATGACAGTGTGATGTCAAAGCCCCACCTTGACAGTATTGAAGCAACAAAACATGCAGCTGTTAGAGCTTTTAGGGAACTTTAATTAGATAACTCGGGGCATCTGCATTCTAGAGCACAAATATGTGGCTATGAATCACAGTGTATCAGAAACCAGACTTGAAAAGGGGAAGGTCTGAGGACACTGATGCTTATAGCAGTTGTTTCATTCTAGCATAAACAAGTCTTCTTAAATAGCACCATAACCATCAGGTTTTACACATGGGCGAGTCTCGAGAAGTCACGTGGGGGTCTACCGCCTCCTCTATTCTGAAAGCTCTGTAGTAATGATTTATTGAATGCCAACAATGTGCTAGGTGTCTTCATAGATACCATCCCACTGAAGTCTCAGACCTACCCAGCAAAAGAAATGCTAATTACTCCCAGTTTCCACTCAGGGAAGGAGAGGACCCTGCCCTATGTCACCCAGCAGAGATTCCAATCCATGTTTGATTCCAAAACCTATGCTCTTTTCCTTATGCCCATGGGCAACATATAGAATTCCTAAGTGCTCACGTGGCTGGGTTACCACTGGAATAATAAACACATGTACTACTGGGGAGACCACTGTTACTTAATAGAGGAATTCTTTTGGCTTAAGAAAAGGTCTTGGTATAGTGTTGTCAGTATGTTGGTATTGGGTATGTGGGTGTATGGAAGGAGTGAGCTACAAAGGGAGAGTCAGTGAATAGGAACATAAAAATGCTTTTTCCTTAATGTCATATATGAAAGTGGTCTGTCATATATCCCTTTCTGAACTTCTGGAAAACCAATTTTAAAAAGCCAGAGCTATGTGATATTGATAGGGATAGAATCTGCTATTGACATATAGACAGCATTTCAAAATGTTAATATTTAGAGAGGTTAGCTTCCTCTTGGGACATCAGGGTATAAATGCCACACTCATATTAAGAGGGGCCGGGATTTAAGAATCTGGCATTTCTGCTGACAAGTAGTTCTCCTAAGCATGATGTGAACTGTTAAGTATAAAAGGCCTTGCCTACCCCCCTCTCTAAGCCACAGTGCTGAACTCCCTACCGCAGGACATGTGCTAGAGGATTTTTCAATATTTTCCTTTCTTAGATTCTTTGAGTTGGCTTTCCTTAGAGCTCCCATTAAAAGGAAGCTTTGATACCTACCTCACATTAGTGTTCAAAATGCTCTCAGCCTTAAGAGGTGCAGGTTATTAACTACAGACATACATGACAGCAACGAAACATTTCATTCCAAGTTCCATTTTATGCAAAAGCACTTAATGCTTAGTACAGAGTGAAGCCGATGCTACAAAGAATGAGGTGTTTAGGGAGGAGAAATGACAGCTGTATGTCATAAGACAGTAAGATCATGGGGAAGGTGTTAGCAAATGAAGTTCCCCTGGTTGGCGAAGTGATTTAAATGGAATGAGCACTGGTGACTTATAGCATCTTTTTTCACCAGGATTAGCACCAAAAATGAATCCAACTACCATTTATTATGAAAGAAAGGAAATTCCTTCCTGGCAGTCTTTTCTTTGTTTTCAACAAAAAATTGGCATTGAAAGTCGACCCAATTTTTTATTAGAATAATTAGATGAGTGCAAAGTATCTGTCTTTAACAATTTTCTATGGGCCAAAACATTAAATATTTTCCATTTGGAGGGAAATGTTCCTCTCTTCCTTTGCCCTTGTCCCAGCTAACAAATCAACATGCTATAAGTCAAGTCCCTTCTCTTGGAAGACAGCCCCATGAAGAGAATGGTCATGGTGAACCAGTCAGCAATTTATCCACTGGCCCCAGAAGCAGCAGTGACTGCTCTTTGGGTTTGTCCAGGGATGTTTTTCATGAGATGGTTTTACCACATTAAGCCTGGGGGTGTGTGGGGGTGGGTGGGAAGCATAGCACCTGCTCAAGCAAATAAGCCAACAAATGGAGAAGTGAGAAAAGGAGGATACGCGGGGGGCCTTCATCCAAAGGGTCCTGCTGCAGTGGCCAAAGCGGGGACCCCAGCTCAAACCCCCACCAGCCACGAGAAAGTCATACAGCCAAGCTCCAAAGCCACAACAGATGGCATGGATGCAAGGAAGAAACAGATACCTGAGTCCTTTCTTAGGCAAAGTGTTCCTATCAAGGTGCAGGCCACTGTAGGAAAGTTAAAACAAAAACAAACAACTTCAGAGAAGCACAGAGAAGGCAGAGAGAGTGAAGGGGGAGAGCCTGGGGAGGGGGCGGAAGAGATCTGGGGAAATAAGAGTGGCAGTGGACACCCCCATCACCAGGCAGTACTCCCTCATCCAGCCATGCGTGCAATATGTCCATGGAAAACCAAAGAAACCCCGTCTGTGGTCTGTGCTGACATCAGTCCCCAGGAGGCCTGAATTGCTCAGCCCCAATTGTCCCTCCTTTTCCAC
Source organism: Bradypus variegatus (assembly GCA_004027775.1). Lineage (NCBI taxonomy): Eukaryota > Metazoa > Chordata > Mammalia > Pilosa > Bradypodidae > Bradypus > Bradypus variegatus. The sequence goes on from PVKY010007787.1 coordinate 4,174, forward strand.
AGGTTGAAAGCAAGTTTCAGGGGCGGCCCCACCTCAAAGCAGAGCCCGTGCTGCCAGCTGCCCAGCCGCCCAGCTCTGTATACCCACCACTGCAGTGGTGGAGCTGCCAGCTTCTCTGTACCCCAACCCTAACCCACACCCTAAACGCCACTGGGAATGACTTCAAGTGGGAGAAGAGTTAGAGGATTTCAAGAGGCCAGCAATCTGCATATTTGGAATTCATCTGTAGCAAAGCAAATTCCAGGTTCCTCTCAATTTCCTTAGCTCTTGTTGGGTGTAGTGAGGAGCTAAGCCCTGGGCCCGAGTCCGGGCAGGTTTCAACTTGCTGGCTGATAAAGTAAAGGCATTTGGATTTCCAAAGAACAAGGGTTTGAGTCTGACAAAAAAAAAAACAAAGTTTTGCTGTTGATGGGTTGAAGAGGTTTTTCATTACTTTTTTTTTTAACATGAAAAAACATCTGCTTATTATGTTTGGCCAAACCATAGCTCCCCTACAAATTTAAGGTCAATATCCGCCCCTGAGGCCCACCCACAGGGCAGCCAGGGCCAAACACAGCCTCTTCATTTTTCAAGTCTTAACACTCCACATATTCTTTTTCATTATCATTACAGGAAAGGGGCACACAGAACACAACAGCCTGCATGACTTAAGGAGCCAAACTGCAGCAAAGGACTTTGAAAGGGAAAAGAGCCAGCTGCGTGGGAAGTGGGGGAGGTGCGGGGCGGGCAAAGGGGAGGGCCAAGCTGTACAATGGGTGGCAGATCATTTCTGGGCTTGTGGGGCTTGGGGAGGGGTGAGGAGAGAAAAGAAAGGATGGGAAGCTGGGAAGCAGGAGCATGCCACAGAAAGGCCGAAATGCAAGTGAGAGCTTCTGCAGCCTCAGGTCAATGGCAGAGAACGAAGGGACCAGCCCAGCTCCGCCTCTCCCTGGGTGTCAATGGACCGCGGGACAGTCCCTCACTGGCATGTCAGGGTGCCACAGAGTACACTGCAACCACAAAACACAAGCAGAAGCCTCAAGCCAGCAGCCTCGCAAGACATCTGGCTTTACACAGATGGGCAGAGGAACCTGAGGCACGGAGGGGACCCGGCCTGCAGTGTCATTACCTGTCCTGTTTCCTGGGCAGAGTACTTCTGCAGAACTTAGGGCTAGCAGCAGGGGAGGAAAGAGGGCTAGAAGTCCAGGCAGGTAGAAAACAAGAGAAGGAACATTAGATTGGAAGAAACAAGAGGAGGGGTTATATACAGTGATCCGCACATTTTTCTCATTCCCGCGGCTGATCAGTCCTGGCATTCTTTCCTATGTAGAGAAACTCAAGACCTATCACTACTGCAGTGAAATCCACTTTTAAAAGTGGACACTTTTAACTACTTGATTTCCTATCATGATGGCCAGCAACCCTTTGGTAGGAAGGTGTTTGCCAAGACCACCGTATCTACCCAGCCGCATAAAGAGCATCCCACCACACCCTCCATGGCTGCAGCCATCCCCCTACCCTGCTCGCACAACCACAAGGGGTGGGGAAAGAAGCAGCTGATGGACAGACAGAACACAATGGAAGGATTTCAAAGGCTGAACGCCATTTCAAATGGAAGCACTGAGCTGCTTCCAAGAGACATGCAGCCGCTCTAAGCACTGAGAACAACCACAACAAAAAAAGATAACAGGAGGCACAGCCAAGCTTAATTCTATCCCAAACTGGCTTCTCCCAGGCAAGATAGCCATAATTAGGAAGAATCTCACAGGCAAAGGTCAATTAACATTTGGGATTCCTAACTCAATGGTTTTACTTTGGGAAGGATGCCGTCCTGAGAGCTACAGGCAGCCAAATGCACACCACCAACCTTTCCGACAGTGTGGTCTTTACACTGTTGGTTCTGACAAAGGGAGTCAGGGAGTCGTCCTTGGAGGAGGCGATGAGGCCAGTGGAGGAATTGTGACTCAGCCCCCCTCCGCTGCCGAGGGAGATGTCAATGGACTCGCAGCTGGTGTGGAGGCTGCTAATGGACTGGAAGCCCAGGCCGTCCTTGCTGACTGCCGAGGGGCTGCTGGCGTTGGTGCCCCAGGTGAGGCTGTTGGAGGGGGCCGAGTGGGCGGAGCTGGGGCTGGAGGCTAGTGGAGAAGGGTTGCTGTCCACATTCTTACTGTAGAGAGGGCCGCTGCTCCCGCTGCTCAGGGTGCCACTGCCTGAGGGGGAGTCTAGGTTACCTTGCTGGGTCATGGTGGCATGAGGATTGGAGATGACCACCGAATTTTTCATGTTTTCGGCTGTGGCGATGGGCACTTGCTTGGTAGGCTTCCCACCAAAGAGTCTGTGAAGAGACAAAGGGTTGTGTGGATTGAACACCCGGTGCCAAGGGGCAGGGAGCTGTTAAAGAAGGCTGGGGCCCTGGAGACAGTGAGAATCCCTGGGGAAGGAGGCACAGGCATTGCTAGTGAAATGGGAAAGGTTGCTCATCAAGTGGGTCTGGATAATGGTGTATAACAAGGCTCCAACTTCAAGTCTAGGCTGCAGCTGAGGCCCTGGCTCTGAGGACAGATGGAGAATAGGCCTATCCACATGGCTTCTCTTTCTTTCTATAATTATATACTAACTAGAAAATTGCCTTGGTCCTGGAAAAACCTAGAGGTTAAAGAGCTGTCTTAATCTTCTTTGTCTCCACGACCCCAGGCACAAAGCTGGCACTCAATTCATGAGTACTCGGCACAAAGTGGGTTTCCTAGGATCTCTAAGCACAACATGCAGAATCAAAAGGATGAGTTTAGGATCCGGATGGGGCCTGGGAAAAGTGTCTTCACAGATTTGTCTCAAACTGTAAAGCCCAAACTGAGAGATTTGTCTTTAGAGCCAGAGAGCTTGTACTACCCAACAATAAACACAAAAACCTAGCTGGGTTCATAAGATACAGCGGATGTGAACTGTGTCACAGGGACACACACGGAGCTGTCTCCATGTCATCAGGATATGGGGAATTAGAGAACAGCATAAGTGCATCCCTTTTCTCTTAGCTGGGGGATCTCTGGTAGAGTGCTGGAAGTGTTTTAAGGTCAGAGCGTGGTTCCCATTCTAGAAATGCAAGGTCTTTAGTCCACCCATTAAAACCCAGGTGGAATAGATGCCTTTGAAAAGTGATGAAGCTGCTACATAACTATGATAAGCAAATTGCCTTTTACTCAGCTACTCAGAGCAGTGTGGGCTTGATCTTTGCCCTCTCCTAAAGCTCCTACAAAACTCAGTTACTGTAAAAAGAAACAGACACTCAATCCTCCCTATAATGTCTGGTGACAGGACAGAAACACTTTTGCCTGGTGACAATCAGGGAATGAAATATCCTATCACAGCATCTTAGTTTCAGAATGCTACTGAATCCAGGGACAGGGACCTCACTACTTCAAAGGGTAACCTGCTCCATTGCCAATCACTTCTAATTGTTAGAAAACCAAAATCTGATCTATCTGATCTATCTCTTTCTGACTTGTACACATTGCTTCTAATCCTGCTCTGTGTAACTACATAGAAAAAGCCCAATCCTTTTTTGTCTTAGTCTTTCAAATCATTTGAAAAGTTATCACCTGTCACCCAAGATTTATCCTCTCCAGACTAATGTGCACGGGGAGAAATGAGAACACCTTAACGATTTAGGAAAAATGTAATTTACCAGGAATTGGCTGAATGGCACTCCATATATAGAGCCTAAAAAGTTGCCTGTAATAGAATAGCATATTCTATTACACTAGCCTAAGGGTCTAGTAAAATGCCTTTGCAGTTACTAAAGGAAATCTATAATTCCAAAGAGTGAATATCACATATAATACTTGAGGCAAGATGCAGAGAGAATTTTCATTTACGAGGCACTCTTTTAAAACGATGAAGAATAGCCCAATAGGATCTTCCTTCCTCTGAAAAAAATCGTTACTGAAATTGTAATCATCAAGTCTAGACAAAGAACGGTGAACTGCTACATTATACCTTTATTGTGGAATGCTTCTTCTGAAGTCTTTTCAAGTATTCCTATTCATCCCCAAATATGTACATGTGCATATAATTTTTTTTTTCACTGCTTTATTTTCTGTCCTTGGGACTTACTCTTTCTTATGACAAGAACTTTCCTGGGCAAGGTAGGATGAGGACAGTCCTGTGTTTATTATAATAAGATAATACAAACAAAGTTGTCCACATGTTAAAAAAAAAATCATTTAAAGAAAACCAGTGAATGATAATATTCTCATGTAGAAATTTTCCACCCACTGGGGGAAAATGATGTCTTTTTAAAGTAACAGGAAAGTGATTTCTCCTTTTCAGAAATCCTTCTACTTTTAAGAAATTTTTTTTTAATTAAAAAAAATGTTGTTTAAAGGGAGCTAGAAACTAACTTGGAATTACGCATGCAGTCTGAAAAAGTATGTGAGGATATTGGGCTATTTGAGAAAAGCATCTTGCCAAGATCACTCACTGCCTGACATAATGATGAGGGAACTCAGCTACAGAATTACCATGACAAAAAACCAAACCAACCAAACCAAACCAAACCCAAAACTGTCTGCTGTCCCTGAGCTACCCACCCAGCTCTAAGGGCCTATCAAGACCTCATCTTGGATGGTCACTAACTTACTGAGCACTTACTATGGGCCAGACATGGCTACAGAGATTCATCTCCCCAGCAACCCTATGTGGTAGATATCGCCATCCTCATTTTATAGACGAGGAAAGATTCAGAACTGTTAAGTAAGGTTACTGGGCCAACTGGGTGGCTCCAGGATTTGAACCCAGGATGTTTGATTCTAGAGGTTTGAGTTTTTCATTCCAAGTTGGGAAAACAGTCAATCAACTGCAAAATTGCTGGCAGGATCTGACTAGACAGTTTCCTAAAAACTGAAGTGTAGAAAAGCCAAAGCCGCTTTAACTAAAAACCAGACAATTAGCAATCCAGGATGCCATTCAATGTATTCCGGTTCAGCCTGGTGCCGTTTACCCACTTACCTGCGGAGCGTGGGAGAGGCCACGTCTGGGTACTTGGCTCCGGGCAACAGACTGGCCTGTGCTGCAGTGGACACGGGCTGGGCTGCCGGGTTCACTTTCACCGAGTTACAGGAAGCCACACTCTCATTGTCTGATGAGATGCCTTTCTCCTTATCCGTCTGGTTGACCAGACCTGGCAGAGAGCTGCCGAGGGCTGCTTTGGACGGCTCCCTCAGCTTGGGCACCGGCAGGCCTGCTGACTTACTGCTGATGTTGGAATCTATGCTGCTGGTACTAGACCTGTTTCCAGCTCCGTTTCGGCTGTTGGACTTACTGGGCCTTGGCAGACTCCGGTACTGCAAGTTCGTCCGGGAGCTGAGAGACAGATAGCCATCGTCCTGATTCGGAGCCCCATCCATGCTTGTCTTCCGACTAGTGGACCGACCCGCAAGCGCAGACGATTTTGGGATTTTGCCTAGCGTGGCTGACCTGCTAGTGACAGTGGCCCCGCTGGCCGTGATCATGGCCAGACCAGCAGCCGAGCCACTCTGCTTCTTAAACCCAAAGCTGCTGGCGTTGGCTGTGGGTGTCCTGGAGCTGCTGGGGAAGGGCTTTTTGGATTCGTCGCCACTGCTGCGGCCTGCATCTGAAGGAGAGCGCTTCACCTGGGAGGCTTTGGGAGAAAGCCTTCCTTTCTCAGATACCTTTGCATCGTCTGTTTTGCCTAAGAGAGAAATCACCGAGGTTAGCCTGCAAACTGAGAATTCGGCTCATCCAGCTTAGGATGCTCCCCCTCTCAGAAGAACTTGTTCACTGTTTCCTTGGGGAAGGAAATACTTTTGGGAGGCAGAGGAAAGAGCTTTTATCAAGATAATCTAGTCTGCTACTGTCACTGTGAGCCTTTTAGGAGATGTCACTGATTTACTCATTTGCAAAGCACTCAAACTTCACTCAGGATAAAGCAAAGCCAACCACCTACTGGTATGTCTGAGAAAGAGACCCTGCCTTTCACTGATTGTTACCCCTCTGTCCATTAAAATGTTGTCCTTAATATTTCCAGGGAGCACTCCTGCCTTTGTGCAAAAACAGCGCCCTTGTTTATACACATCTCCTAAATCATGGACATTAACTTCATGTACCAAGAGTTTCTAAACACATGCCCTTAAAGAGCCTGTCTTGGTATGTTAGCTCTTATCCAGCACATAGTTAACCATTTCAACATGCCTCAGTGGCTGAACTATCTTCAGAGTTTAAGAGGTTCACGTACTTGTATATTTCCAATTAGAAAAAGGTAGGATGTGAGCCTCTATACGAGATGATTATTCCCAGAGTCTAAACCTTAAGAAATGCAATACCTGGGCATTTATGGAGACTTAAACACATAAGGTCAAGATCTTACTAAAGTCACCAAGGCTTTGGTTTTCAGTTGGAGAGCTATGGATGTGTGCAATGCTTGCCTCTTACTCACCAGTTCCCGGGGTCTTCAGTGTGCCTGCTGGGGCTGCCGGCTTTGTCCGTGGCATGGTGATGCCCACCTGTGCCGTCATGCCCCGCCGCCAAGAGCCTGTCTGGGAGATGACGGGGTTCTTCCTGCCTGACGTGCTTTTGTCGGACTCGTCAGACACGTCAGAGGGATTCCGCCTCCACTTAGAACCTGGCTCCATCTTTATGCCACTGTCTGACCCTCCGTCTGATTTCTTGACATCATCACCAGACCACAGGGAATTCCTCTCCACCTGCGAGTGCTTCTCGGCGTCCGTCTGTGGATAGAGACTCCCTGAGTTAATCCTCCCTGCATCCCAGGCTAGGAAGCCCCTCACTCCAGAGGCAAAATTCTCAACACAGTGGACTGGTTAAGGGAAAAATAACAGAGAATTATTTTTTAAATGTAGGTGGTGCCTTTGCACTCTGATTGCCTTATTAAAAGGCCTGATATTTTGGTCCAAGGAAAGTAAAGAATAACAATATGTCCTAGAAGAGGGATGAGGGAAGAGAATAAACGGTGCCAGGGGAAGAATAGGGAAGGAGCCCTGTGGAGAACCAGCAGTGAGAGAGAGATCTGGTGGGAATTCAGCAATCCACTCTCTGCCCCTTGGAGACAAGCCTCCGCCAACCCCGAGGCCTGGATCTCTAACCAGCCTGCAGGCTCCTGCCCCCTTTCCCTTTGTTCGGCTGTCTTGCCATCACTCCACTGGCAGTAAGATCTTTGGATCTAGCACAGCGCCACAGCCTAACACACTGAGCAAGCAAGAGAGCGTGGCTGCTAGTTCCACTCAAGGGAGAGGAGGGAGCTGAGATGAAACAAACCCTCAAATGCCACTTCTCTCAAATGCCTGCCTGCTCCCACCCCAGCTTCATTTATATGCCACTGCTTTGTGCCCCTTGTGTGGTTTTGTTCAGACAAGGGATATAATTAGCCAGCTTTCTTTGGAAGAGCCTGACCTGCTGGCCGTGGAGCCCAGGAGGGGACAGGGTGTGGTGTTAATGATCTGCTGCAGTTAAAAGGCATAAAGCTAGCCAGAATGCTTTGGGGGACTTCCTGGGGATGGGGGCTGGTCCAAGGAGACACCAAGGGGGGAGAAGTAGTGCAGTGAATGGGAAAGGGAGGCCAGCAGCACTTTCACGGGGCCACACTGGGATATGAGTCCCATATTTGCTATACCAAGAATGGACAACACTAGCAAGGTGGGAAACCAAAATGAAAACCTAGCAAGAATCTGGCCCAATACCCAAGAGTGGCACAGAGCCTTCCTCCACTTAATGCACTGGCTGCATGGGACAAAAGCTAAATGCAAGCAGCCCAAGTTCATTGCCTCTCAATCACCACCATGGCCTCTCTCCCTCCCCCCCCAACCCCTTCACCTCTCATGACTTCTACTCATCCACTAAAGACATCTTGTATGTGCCTTCATTTGCTCAGGCATTCCTCAAGTTTTGCACTAGGCACCAGGGATACGAGGAGGATGAAAACATTCCCTGACTGTGAGAAACTCACCAATTGGCTGTGGACAGGGACACAGAAATGGGCTTCCCACATCTGGGCACAGAACAGAACCTTGACCCCACCAAAGGTAAAGAGAGAATGAATGTGCACAAGTCTCTGCCCAGGACCAGGGCCAGAATTTTCTCCTCTGGAAAGAACATTCATCTGACCATCTTGCCCTCAACTTGGTCCAGGGCCATAGCCTCCCCAGCTCTACACTGAACAGCTGGGCATTTGCCCTGGGACAGGCTATTGGCTCTGAGGTCACATTTACTCAGCAAACCCTTCATAAGCAGCTATATGCCAGACCATGTGGTGGTACCACTGGGGATGACAAAATAAATAAGTCCCAGTCTCTCTGTTCCTGGAGCTTACAGTAGAAAGGTCAGCAGGATGTCCACATGGGGACGTACAGCGAACTGCATCTTCCCTGTCCTCTTGGTGCCCTTTCCCAGCCGTTCCCATTTCAAATGTCACTTCCTCCTTTTTGAAGGTGTTTCTTATTGCCCCTACCGGGTTCTGCCACTAGTTTGCTGTGTGTGACTCTGGGAGAGGTTGCTTAAGCTCTCTGAGATCATTATATTGTGTTTAAGACAGAGATGACAATAGGTCTCTTAGAGAGGTGATAGTGGACTCAATGAGCTAAATGTAGATGGACTCAATGAACAATGGCACTTGTCATCAATTCTCCTACCTCAGAAATTCCCAGCATTCTGTTGTCCTCCTCCTTTAGCATTACTTGCATTAGGATGAACAGGGTACCTGTCCTTCCTGTACTGGGCTATACCCCTCTAGAAGGCAGGGATATTGCCTCTTCACGCCCATATCCCCTGCAGATCAAGAAGCTGGACCGGCTGAAGGTTGAGCCCCAGTAATAACAGAAATCATCATCATCATCATCCCATCATCATCTGCCACTTATCTTGCTTGCCAGGCACTGTACTGTGTCCCTCTACAACATCACTAGCTCATCTAATCCTCTGGGGATGTATTATTACTCATTACAGATGTGGAAAATGTGTGTTTGGAGAGGAAGAGTAACTTGCCCAAAGCCAGAAGCAGCACTCAGCAGATAGGCAGAAGAAGTGGCTGTCTCTACTCCTATCCCTGGCTACAAGCCCTCCCCACACAAAAACCAATGTCCAAAGGCAGCAGTGGCAGGGAAAACCCAGAGAACTCCAGGCTCACTCAAGGCCACACAGGACAGGCATGCTTGCCACATAATTTATTTTTATTTCCTTGAGTAGTAAAAACTTAAACTGACATGGAATTATCTTTTTCCCCTGTTTATCTTACTAAAAATTTCACAGGCAGGGAAAATCAGAGGTATCTTGACACCTGCTTCTTTGTACCTAAGCACCTGGAATGGAGCCTTCCGCAGAGCAGAGAGAAATACTGAATAACCGAGGACACAACGGCATACATGAATATGTGGGGGAAAAATGTGTGGTTTTAAAAGCCCTCTGTCACCAACACATGGTCCTAAAAATGCTGCAAAACAGCCGATACATTGCTTTGAAACTGCAAACAAAATACATTAAGAATATAGTCAACTTGGTTACGGGCATGAATGAAGGAGGGAGGCTAAGGATAGGAAATCCACAGGAAATGAAGGAAAGACAGACAGTAACTCTGGAGCATCTACCAAGTATCAGGCTTTGAGACAAACATGTTCAGATAAAGCATTTCCATGGCACTCTTGCCCTCACCCTTCAAGATAGGTCTATAGTTGCCGTTATTTTGAGGAGGCAGAGGTTCAGAGAGGTTGGTTAGCTCATCTAAGGATGCAGGAGAGTGAGGAGCTCAACCCAAGACCCCCTGACTTCAAAGCCCACACCTTCTCTCTGGTGCCACAATCCAGGGTGGCTCCCCAGTCGGACTCCCCAGCTCTCCTGGAGAAAGTCAGTGGAGAGGCCCTCGGCCTCAAACTGGGGAATCCTTTGGCAGCACCTGAGGAGCAGAGAGAGCCAAACCTGGGTATCTAGGCGTGTGCCCCCTCCCGTGTGGAGGGCACATGTACTGCTCCTCGGTGTCCCTGAGGCAAACAGTCATTCAGACAAAGGGTCCAGGACTCGGAAAGCCTTCCCAGCGGATGCTCCGCCCTCACCTGCCCCCTCTTCCCATCAGCTGAATGAGTCTGCTCTTTAGGTTTTCCAGACAATGACTTCTCTGTTCCTTAAGTGTATTGCCTTATAGCTGTTCCTCAGAGGCTCTTCAAATATGAAAATGTAGGCGGGTGAGCTTTCTTCCACCTGCCTTCCTGATGGACATGATGGACATGAGCCACTTCCTCCTGCCTCCCCATGCCTTGCTGGGCAGAATGTTTGCTCCCATTCATCCCGGGTCACTCAGAAAGGGGCGGGAACCTGACTGAGCCAGAGCACAGCAGAACTGCTCTTGGGAAAGGATGGCAATGCACACCTTCCGGTTGCCTAATGTTGCTGAGAGGAGTAATGGCCCTTAGCATTCCTCGGAGTGGGGCGGGGGGGGC
>PVKY010007788.1:0-14600 GCA_004027775.1 Bradypus variegatus
GGTGTTCTTTTTTATTTGTTTTTTTTAAATTCTTATTTTCACTTTTTCTGGTACAAAGAAAATGTTCCAAAAATAGATTGGGGTGATGAATGCACAACTATATGATGGTACTGTGAATAACTGTCCACTTTGGATGACTGTATGGTATGTGAATATACCTCAATAAAATTGAATTTAAGAAAATGATAATCACCTTAAAAAAACAAAGAAACAAACAAAAAAAAACACCTCCCAACAAACAAAGGCCCAGAACTAGATGGCTTCACAGGTGAATTCTACCACTCACTCCAAGAAGAGTTAATACCAATCCTGCTCAAACTCTTCAAAAAAAAAAAAGAAGAGGAGGGAACACTAACTCATTCTGTGAAGCCAGCATCCCCCTAATACCAATAGATAAAGATACTACAAAGAAAAGATTATTACAGACCAATCTCTGTAATGAATGTACATGCAAAAACCCTCAACAAAATACTTGCAAATCAAATTGAACAGCACATTAAAAGAATTATACACCATGATCAAGTGGATTTTATCCCAGGTATACAAGTATGGTTCAATGCAAGAAAATCAAATTAATGTAATACACCAACCACATTAACAAATCAAAACGGAAAAACCATATGATCATCTCGATTGATACAGAAAAGGCATTTAAGAAAACCTAGTACCCTTTCCTGATAAAAACACTTAGATTGGAATAGAAGGAAACTTCCTTAACACGATAAAGTGCATACATAAAAAACCCACAGCCAACACTGTACTAAATGGTGAGCCCACCGTCACCACTGCTACTTAACACTGTGCTAGAAGTTCTAGCAAGAGCACTTAAGTGAGAAAAAGAAATAAAAGGCATCCAAAGTGGAAAGAAGTAAAACTTGAACTATTTGCAGTGACACAATCCTGTATTTAGAAAGTCTCAAAAAATCTACAAGAAAGCTACTAGAGCTAATAAGACAAGTTCAACGAAGCAGGATACAACATCAACATGCAAAAATGAGTAGTGTTACTATACACTAGCAATGAGCAATCTGAGGAGGAAATCAGGAAAAAAGTTCCATTTACAATAGCAACTAAAAGAATCAAACAGCTAGGAATAAATTTAATGAAGGCTGTTAAAGACCTGTGCACAGAAAACTACAAAACATTGCTTAAAAAAAAAAATCAAGAAAGACCTAAATAAATGGAAGGGCATTCTGTTTTCATGGACTGGAAGACTGAATATTATTAAGATGTCAATTCTATCCAAATTCATTCGCAGATTCAATGCAATCCCAATCACAATTCTAACATCCTACTTTGCAGGAAAAGAAAAGCCAATTTCAAATTTATTTGGAAGGGAAGGGGGCCTCGAATAGCCAAAAATATCTTGAAAAAGATGAGTCAAGTTGGAGGACTCACATTTCCTGACTTTAAGGCATATTACAAAACTACAATGGTCAAAACGGGATGGTACTGATATAAAGACAGTCATACTGATCTATGAAATCAAATTGAGAGTTCAGAAATAGACCCTCAAATCAATCGATTTTTTGAGAAGTCTGCCAAGTTCACTCAACTGGGACAGAATAGTCTCTTCAACAAATGATGTTAGAACTGGATATCCATATCCAAAAGTATGAAAGAGGACTCCTATCTCACACCTTATACAAAAATGAACTCAAAATTCATCAAAGACCTAAATATTAGAGCAAGAACCATAAAATGCTTAGAAGGAAATGCAGGGGTGCATCTTCAAGATCTTGTGGTAGGTAATGATTTCTTAAACTTTACACCCAAAGGACAAGCAACAAAAGAAAAAATAGATAAATGAGACCTCCTCAAAACTGAAGACTTTTGTACTTCCAAGGACTCTGTCAAGAAAGTAAAAAGGCAGCCTACTCAATGAGAGAAAATATTTGGAAACCACATATCTAGTAAGGGTTTAATATCCAGAATACATAAAGAAATCCTACAAATCAACAATAAAAATACAAACAACCCAATTAAGAAATGGGCAAAAAACCTTAATAGACAATTTTCCAAAGAGCAAATACAAATGACTAAAAAAGCACATGAAAAGATGTTCAACATCACAAGCTATTAGGTAAATGCAAATCAAAACCACAATTAGATATCATTTCACACATACTAAGTTGGTCATTATTAAGAAAACAGAAAACTACAAGTGTTGGAGAGGATGTGGAAAAACAGCAACACTTATTCACAGCTGGTGAGAATGCAGAACGGTACAGCTGCTGTTGAAGATAGTTTGGTGGTTCCTCAGGAAGCTAAGTAGTGAATTGCCACATGATCCCGCAATCCAGGAGAACTGAAAGCAGGGATGCAAACAGACATCTGCACACTGATGTTCACAGCAGCAACTGCCAAAAGATGGAAACAACCCAAGTGTCCATCAACTGAAGAATGGATAAACAAAATGTGATATATATGTATGATGGAATATTATTCAGGTGAAAGAAAAATGAAGTGTTGACGCATGCAATATCATGGAAGAAACCTGAAGACATCTATTGCGTGAAACAAGCCAGACAAAGGACAGACATTGTATGATCTCATTAATATAAACTAATTTTAATGTGCAAACTCATGGAGTTATTACCTAGTGTATAGGATACCAGGAGACAGAACGAGGGTAGAGAATGAGGAGCTGATGCTTAAATTGTGCAGAATTTTTAATTAGGTTGATTGCAAATGTTTGGAAATGGATAGAGGAGATGATAGCGTATTCTTGTGAGTATAATTAACAGCAATGAATTACGCATTTGACTGGTTGAAAGGGGAAGTTAAGGGCTGTTTATGTCACTAGAAGGAAAGCTAGAGGATAAAACATGGACTGCATTAACACAGTGAACCCTGTTGTGGATGACGACTGCGGCTGATGGTACAAATATAAGAATGTTCTTTCATGAACTAGAGTTAATGTACATCACTATTACAAGGAATTAAAAGGGTGATATATGGGAAAAAATGCACCTAATGCACATTACGGACTACAGTTAACAGTAATATTTTAATATTCTTTCCTCAACTGTAATAAATACACCACACCAATGCTAAGGATCAATATAGTGGGGGATAAGGTATACAGGATTTTTGTTTTCGGAGTAATGAAAATGTTCTAAAATTGATTGTGGTGATGAATGTACAATTCTGTGAATATACTGCAAGCCATTGTTGTACACTTTGCACAGAGTATATGGTGTGTGAATGCACCTCAATGAAACTGCTTTAAAAAGTTAAAACTTAAAAGATGTTACTGTGGGATAAAGATTGTATAAATCGTATGTATTTTAAATGTTATTAATACGTATACAGGCAGTACAAGGGATAATTCCAGTAAGAGTCCCCCTAACAACTTTCAAACTTGGAAATTAGGGTAAATCATTTCAGGGTGCAGATGGGTGAAGCAGATGCAGAATGCAAAAAAAATTCACTTTAAATATTAACATATTTAATATTTAAATATTAACATATTTAAAAACTGACTATAGGAAGAACATGTGCTTGGTAAGCCAGTGTGAGGATTCCATTGTAGCTGATCATTCCATATTTTGTTCACCTGTGGAATTTTTGTTTATAATAGGTGCCCCGAGCTTCACTGATGTGGAGAGGGTGGCATTCTCAGTGCTTCTGAGCCCAGAAGGCTGAGGGCAGACCCCGAATGGGGGTGAAGCATGCTCAGGTATGGCCTCCTGGGTGAGGTCATCCAGCAGCCACTGAGTTGTGAAGATGCTTTTACAAAGTCATATAAATAAGTCATAACAGAGTATAGACTGTCTCTAACCTTCTCTTTTCTCACAATTACTTTGAATTCTGAAAAATAACTGGCTTCTAGCTAAGTGGTCTTTAGTAAGCATACCTATAACCTGTCATTTCTGACAAGATTTTAGGACTAAAAGTGATGAATGATGAAACATGTGAAATGCCTGGAGTTTTTCAGGCTGAGTACTTACTCAGCTTTTAATGGCAGCATCTTTTATTTGTTCAGAGAAGATTAATGAACCAATTAGTTATTGGATTACTAAAAATAAAGCTAATCTTTATTGAGCACTTATTATGTTCCAGGAACTTGACAACCAAATGCAGATTAGCTTATCCAATTCTCCCAACAATCTTATGGAAGCAGGCACTCCTGTTATCCCCCAAGGTTGGGGATACTATGGGCTCTGGAGCCACACCACCTGCCACTCATTAGCTGCGTGGCCATTGGCAAGTTACTGAACCTTTTTCCATCTATTTTTCTCAATTATAAAATGAGAATAAAAATACTCTACATTGCAGGGTATTGTAAAGATTAAATGTGATAATACACATGGAATACATGGCACAGTGTCTGGTACATAATAAGCTTTCAATAAAAGTTAGCTATTGTAATTCCCCCATTTTACAGAAGAGAAATCTGAAGAATGACATCATGTTTTAGATTAAGTCCATATAAATGAGAAACTTCTGGGAACTGAAAAAAATTGGAACGCAAATTCTATCATTTCTAGTTTTAGGAATAAAAATGAAGGAAAAAGTAAAGACATTTAAGCCATAGTTCACATTTCACATTTCCAAATAACTTAAAACGTATTTTCTTGATGTTATTTAATACTGATGAAGAAAACGATTATCAAATAATGATAAGCCTGCAGTGCATCCAGCTTATTATTCTTCTAAAGAAAGAATAAGACAAAATTTCTGACAGGCAATATATTGGTACTCCATATACAAATGCATGTGTCTTGTTTTTAATGTGAAAAACATTTCCAAATATTTATTCTTAACTTCTTGAACTGGATACTTTCTCCTTTTAACAAGTTCATTAGCATATGCCTAAATTAAGTTTAACAAATAAAATACCAAAATCATTACTATTTCTGACAGATTTGATCAAAATGACTTAGGCGGAAAACCTCCATCCAAAAATGAATCCAACTTTGAGAGAAAAATATATATTAGTTTTTTTCAATTGAACTCCTCACTACTCATACCCACCATAATAATAACTGGAAAAGAACTTCTGTCTTCTTTACGTGGTGACTAGCTAGATTTTTTTCATTCAAACTTCTATTATATATATATATATATATATAATTTTTTTACAATTATTCCAGTTTGATTTCACAGGGTGGCAAAATCCTTTGCACTGAAGCCTGAGTGCCTGTCATACCTCCTTTGCTCCCCTCCCCTTATCCTGACTAAGAAAGGCAAGCAAAGATGAGTAAAGGAGGAACTTAAGACTGGAAAATATCTACGTCAGCCTCTTTCTTTCTCTTTTCCTGAGATACAATTACATTTTCCATCAATAAACACAAGTATCAATCAAACTATTCTCACCTGACCAGCCTGTCAGCCAGTGACGCTCCCCATCCGCCCTGCTGAAAAGAAAACTGAAGAAAGAGAAGCCCATTACTACTTAGCAGTGGAGGTGAAACATTTCAGCGAGGGAAGTTTAGATCAGCCATTCCCCTTTTGCTTTCTCCTTGTACCCCCTGCCTTCTTGGCCCTCATCAAGCGATCTGCTTAGGGGAGGTCACTTTAGGGATTACCGTAGCTACACCCCAGCAGCACTGTAGAAGTAAGTAGTGTATTTTTGACTCCTATAAATTGGCTTTGAACCAGTCATCTACATTTTATTAACTGTTATCTAGAAAACCTACTTTAAAACTTTACATACAAGAGATAAAATCAACTGTGTTCATTAGGAAATGAAGCCCGTGTCAATACCTCTTAATAGTTGAAAGAATAAGGAAATTGGCTGCTTTATTAATTACAGAACTTAGGATGAACATCTTTGATATATATTCCCATGGAAATGGAAAGCACTTATTGCTCCAGATTTCTATAATTAATGTTACCAATTATGGGGACAGACACATACCAAAAAAAATGGTTATGAAAATCATGTCTGAATGTTAGAAAAATGAAAGAAACATAATTAAGTAATTTTTAAGATTTACTCCCTCCCTGAAATAAGAACATATATTTCCAATAATTCTTCCTTCATGGGAACTGAAATGATTTTGGGTAAAAACTTCTAACTTGAGTCTTGGAGGCATTTTATCTTCAAGATCAGCCATTAACTGCCTAACCTGCTCCACCAGAGGAAGCAGAGGTGAACTGGTTCCAAGTGTTTCTGAATGGAGGGAACAGGCTATACAAGGTCTGGGCGCCTCTAGAGGCATCTTCCCGGGGCTAAAGCAACACTAGGCCCAGGGTTTAACACAAAGTACAAATGATTGTTCGTGTTTGTGAGGGACTACACCACATTTCTTGAAAAAGAACAGCCAGTGAAGAGGACGACACTAAAATGAAAACACTGTCCCTAAACTTGTACCAACCAGGTCATCCTGAAATCCGGACATCTGTGGAAAATGTCGCAAAATGGAAAGAGCAACAGAACTAAGCTGAGTTTGGCTTTGTCACTCCCAGGGCATGGCTTGGACACATCACTTCACTTCCTGCCCTCCTCAGCTGTCAACCAGGGATCCACAACGCCAAAAGAATACGCGGGCGAAAGTACCGCCTAGACGATATCATTATCCCCGTAGCTATTAACATTTAAAATAAGAACTACAGCCAGGATATTACTATGGGAAACTGGAGACGCCGGGGACACGACGTTCATCCAGGTACGGAAGGCTGGGCGCGTCATGAGAAAGATGCTCGCTGGGGCTCGGCCTGAGTGCGGCCTCACTGAGGGTGGGGAAACCAGGGCATTCACGTGGCCCCGAGTCTCGTGACGAACAGACCGGACTGAGTAGGCAGAACTGGGGTGGGGCTAGGGAGTGCGGAGAGCCAGGGGACTGCGATTTGGAACGGGGCCGGGGCGTGTGGGCACCCCGAGGACCGGCAGGGCCACAGCGCAGGCGAGGAGGCAGACTTGGAGCCATCAGAGGGCCAGAGCAGGGACCGGGAGGCCCGAGGACGTGGTGGGAGTGCGGCACGCGAACGCACTCCAGGCTTCTTCGGGGAGCCCGGGGCAGCGATACCTGCGTAATGGAGTCTCCGAAGAGCAACACGCGAGGCCAGAACACTGCCTGGCACAACGCCATTGCCGCCACCGTCCGAAAAGCAGGACCACGCCGGATATCCGGGCGGGGGAGCGGGGGCGGTGGGTCCAAGCCGGATATCCGGGCAGCAGCGAGGCGGCTTGCGGCCTGGCACCTCCCCTCTGCCACCCCCAGTACCCTCTCTAGCCCACAGTCTCCGCCGGAGGTCACATACGTGTGGGCCCTTTGACTGTCGGGAAGGGGATGGGCAAACGGGTACTTTTACACTGCGATAGCTGTTGCCTCTTTTTTTTGTCCGTGTGAAAGCAGTTCGCCCAGTAGCGACCCACCGTAGGGAGCTCACCGTCCTCTCGGGAGTGGAGACAGACCGTGTTTCCAGAATATTGCGTCCCGCTCTGCGCGCGCGGTCCGCACCCGGGCCTGGGCGAGACGGAGACTGACCTGACGAAGCAGAGCACCCACCTCTCCGCCCAGCTGAAAACGAACCCTGAAAGGAAAGCGATCTGGCGCCGCCTTCAAACGTGCAGACTATTTCTAAAGACGGGTCCAGATGTGTTTCAGCAAACGGCAGTAGTGTGAAATAAGGTGCGGGGGGGGTACTTCAAAGGAAATTCATCACTTAACCATATATTATGAAATAGAATTTATTTACTCATTTATGGAACGTTAAATAATCTCACTGTGCGATGAATTATGACGGTCGCGATAAAATGAGTCAGGAGTTCCCGAAACAACTGAATTTTAGGTTCAAATCAGACGGGCAGGAGGAGCAGTGTGCTTTAGAAAACTGGAAATACCTTTCATGTGGCTTGGATGTGGGGTGCTAAGTGGGAAAGTGGTTGGAACTGGAGAGACAGTTAGGATAATGCCAAGAACGATCAAGCCTTTAGGCTGGTGGTTCCCTGGATTCACACTAAATAATCATCCGGGGAGCTTTAAATATATATGCTGGAAAAGGGCCGTGGCTCCCAGCTCAATTTCTGATAGTAGGACTTAAGATGTCAGTAAACTTTTAATACTCCCCAGCTGATTCCAGTGTACAGCCAAGGTGGAGAATCCCAGCTAGACCGAGTTAAGGTGTTTGGACTTCATCCTAATCACAAGGAAGCCACGGAAGATTTTAAAGCAGGGGAGGCTTGAGATCGGATGTGTATTTTCAAAGTCACCTATAGGGAGAGAAAATGAGAAGTTGGTTGCAGGAATTTACAGGGGAGAAGAGGATGACTTGGACTCAAATAGCATCAGTGAAGATGACAAATAGATTCAAGAACAACTGGTTACCTGGGCTGGGGGAGACACTTAAAGGAAAGTATATATTTGCTGTATACATATATTCTATATTAAAATATAAGAAACATGCACTTCTTGAAACGATGTTTTTAAGTCTATATAATAAACTCTTATATGACACTTGCCATTGACCCTTAGACCTTTGGTTTGGGCCAAAGACAAAAAAAAGTAAGAAGTCTTATAGAAATAAATGTATTTCAAGTGACAGGTAGATTCACACACTGAAGTTTGTCATCAAAGCCCAGGGAAAGAATGGGAGTGGCAGGATGAGGACTAAATAATGTTAATACAATTTAGTGACAAATGGGTAATTGGTGACTTTAGCCTGAGAGTAAGTGTAGGCAACTCTTTTAAGAAGTTTGGCTGTGAAGGTGAAGTGCTAGCTTGTGCTTGCTGGTGTCCACTCCTTTCTGGAGAGGTAGCAATCGGCACTATTTTCATTGAAGAAGATGTCAAAGAATCCCCAGCTGAGTCCACCTGCTCCCTCAGCAGATAGCACTGGGGCCCTTGTGTCCAGTTACTTGCAAATCTGAATTACATGGTTACTTCAGGAAATTAGACTAATGATTAATAATCACTTTATACATAAAATTATTCAATAATTGGTACCTGATTACACTTGAACTTGAGTCATAAAAATTTTCTGAATATCCCTGAATAGGTACTGTACAAAGAAAATATTACAGATTTCCAAAAGTCATAATTTTACAAACACAAATCAAGCAATTTGGCAAGATAATCTTTCTTAATCCAAATTCAGAATATGGATATGACAATGTGTTTTTTCTTTCCTTAAAAAGTACAAGACAATTTCTGATTCAGTTGCTATGAGCATATCTTAAAGGTCTCAATGGGAGCTGCACACACATGCCTGGAAGCAAAACTAATAAATTCTAAAATGGCCAGTTTATTTAGTAATTAGTGTAGAATAAATTAGTTGGTAATCTAGCAGTATTCAAGCTGTTGGAATAAAGGCCATTTGATGTCAAAGTATGTAGGCCATCCCAGAGAAACTAATGCAATTTTATTTAAGTAAAAGAAGTAGAGTCAAGCATTATAAAAAAGTTTTAATGTATACAGAGACATAAGGTTACCAATGAACCGGCGTAAGGGCCTCATAGAGTCTTTGTGCAGCCAGTTCCACCATTTCCCGAAGGGATTCATCATCTTCACTTCCTTCTTCGCACTCTGCGCTCTGAAAGTGAAAGCACAAATATTCCTTTCAACTTAAGCTCACAATGAATATATGGAAGATAAATTAATACTCTTTTTGAAAAAAACATTTCCTGTAGGAGTAGAGATCATGTAAGGACTGACGAACAGGAACCAGAATAGCTGCACTGCACACCTGGGGGACAGGCTGCCTTTATGCATAAAAAGAGTCCTTACAGCCCTGCTAAGAAGCACAACAACTGGGTCTAAATAGAGATAAATTCTGGGGAAAAACAAAAAAACAACCACAACAAAAAACTCAGGTCCAGGGAACGGACCTTTACTTCAAAGCCATAGTTTAATGTGATAAATGATAACTTGTTCATGTTTTTAGCCTATTTTTCTATTGAGGTTAAAAAAAAATCTAGTCTTTTCTCAAAGCACCTATACAAAGAACATAAAGAAATTTGAAACATGTTATTGTTTAGTAGAATTGTTCTAATTCTCAAAGCAATGCAGCAAGGAAGACATTTTTGACATACTTGGGCAGGATCTGGTATGAGATCAGTACATGTGCCATGTTCTATAATCTGATTTTTTTAAAAAGCCACTTGGATCTTGTTTGTGCAAACAGAAAAGCAGCTTCTTGAAAAATCTAGAATAAGCTTGATGCCAAACTAGAGAAATGCTGAAGTTAAAGTATATTATGAAAAAGGAAAACAATGTAATAATATACAAGTGTTAAAAATGTATACAGCGCAGCAACATGGAAGAGCACTTCTGACAGCACAGGATGTATAATTGTATATACCACGTAAACACAACTATGTTAAAAACAAAAAACACAGAAGAAAAACTGGAAGGAAATGGTCAAAATGCAAACGTAACCTGTTAGGTGTAGGATCACAGATTATTTATTTCCTTTATTTTATTTCCCAAATTTCATAAAATGTAAGAAGGAACAGCTACATACCCGGGTCTCCAAGTTTATGTTAGCAGTTTTTCCATCTACTGTGACACTAAGAATACAGCCATCTTTTACGCTTACACAATCTTCCCCAAATATGTCCCTTAAAATAAAGATGCAATATTAGAGAGAACAATATATTACCGGGGGCGGAGTACAAGTTTATGTATTTGGGGAAAAAATAAAATTGAAGATAGGCCCGAATTATGAAGCAGAATACAATTATATACTTACCTACACCCTGAGATAAACTCCTATTTACCTTTATATATTTTATTAATATAAAACAGGTAAGCTATCATTTGTTAAGAATGCTCTATTCAGCAGGTATTGTGCTAGGCACTTTATATACATTATCTTAATTTATAATAATTTTGATAAGGATTCCCTTATAAACATGAGGAAAAGAAATTAAGTGATTTTTCTCAAAGCCCCACAGCTAGTAAACGGTAAGTCCACTCTGTTTAGCTGTTCACACCTTTTAATCAATTTTAAATGACTAATTTGAGTTAAACTCATCATTAATTGAACACCTATTCATCAGGTGACGGGGATAGAGAAATCAGTTAAGACCCATCTCTGTCGTTCAGGAGCTATGGTTTAATCATTAATTTCAGCATTCTTTCCCGTTACAGAGGTATTTACAAACAGTAGCACGATCAGTAGACGGGAAGTAGGAAGGAAAAGGAAGTCAGTGAATCTACAAAATCCACAGAGACTGGTCATCCCTTGGACAGCCAAGCACTGATGACATCTCATTAAACTCAAGAGGGTAGGGGGACAAACTACTTGTTCTTTTAAGTAATTAATGTTAATATACATGTTTGGAAAATACTGTTCTTTAAATATAAGGATTGGGAAAAAAAAAGGTTTCATTTTCATTTAATCAATTATTGGAGGTGCTAAAGAAGCCAGTAAATTTCTTTCTACATAATTTGAAGAATTTAAATGACTGGGAAAATAAGCTGCATTTTTTAAGGTATGATCAATTTGAAGCTTTAAACACTTTGGTCTCACATTCATGAGGCCAGTATAAGCTTTGGCTCTTTATCTCATATTCCTGTTTCTAATAATTCAAATGAGAGGGGGGAGGAGTGGGAAAGGGAGGCGGGAGAGTAGGATAAAGGCTTGGGAGAAGAAAGTGGGAAGCAAAGCTGAAGGGCTAGCAACCTCTGGCAGAGTCCCCACAGCATGGCTTAAACTGAATAACTGAAATAATGTTTATTTTAATTCAGCACCACCAACTGCTGTACTAGAGGAAAGCTTAACAATAGTGGAACATAGGCTTTTCTATTCCTTTAAAGCCTCTGGGAACAGAGCCACCCAATAGCAGAAGTGTTCTAGTTGGACTCCCCAGACAGGCTAGGAGAGCACTGCCACCCTACCTTCTACAGTGAGACCCTTTAATCTGGAGTCCCAAGCACAGGCCTCAGCTGGGGGCGTCATCTAACCACCCCCCACCCCCCAGTATTCTACCTCTCACCGTACCCCCTCAGTCCCCCTCCCCCAGGGAGAAGTTCCACAGCTCTTACCAGACTGTCAAAGGGTTCATGATCTAAAAGTGGGAAGGACATTCAGACTCCAAGGCTAGCAGTAGAGTCCTCTACTAAAATAGTGATGGAACTGGGGGCTACGATAGCCACAGGGCTGGGAACCAACAAACAGAACCTGCTGCACGGTTACTGCACTGTTAGTTGGCTTTTACTTGTAAGACAAGAGATGATTTAAATGACAACACCAAGAACATTTTTCTGAAGCTGTGTAATGGCTTCAGTAAGCAGAGTACCATTTAAAGTCTACCATCCATTTATTTTTATTTATTATATTATCCGTATTTTAAAAGCCACTAAATGGCTGCTTACAAAAAAAATTACCAGTTTGGAATTTTGGGAAAAGAAAGAAGAAGCTGAAATGTTAACATAAAAACATTCCAAACATGCAGAACACCTTATTCTGCTAGGATGTTGAGTTAAATAACTTTCATATTTAAAATAGAAGTAGTCATTTATTCAAATATACTTACTGAGAGATTAATATGAACAAGGCACTATACTAGATGCTGAGATTATAAATCTAAATATAAATCTTTTTATTTTTCTAGGTATAATATATAGGC
Organism: Bradypus variegatus; assembly: GCA_004027775.1. Taxonomy (NCBI): domain Eukaryota; kingdom Metazoa; phylum Chordata; class Mammalia; order Pilosa; family Bradypodidae; genus Bradypus; species Bradypus variegatus. The sequence continues at coordinate 12,524 of PVKY010007788.1, forward strand.
TTAAATTGTAGTTATCCACTACAAATCAGTTTTATATGATGAGTTCATTTGGCAAAACTTTCATAAATCAGGCTTAAATAATACTTCAGGAAAGGGGGAAGATCTATTATCGGTCTAGTGCTTACAAAAATACTGAGTTTGAGGGTAATTCATAGTCACAGATTTACTATCAGAGTCCAGGAGAAGACCATTCTGAAGCATTCGCATTTAATGACAGAAATGCCTTTAATAATTCTTAAAGGCATAGCAACATTAGGCTAAGGTTTTAATATTTACCTTCGATAACAATGCTTTATCTGTGCTGAATATGCCACCTCATGTAAGTATATCCCAAGGCTCTATGTTAAGTAAAATTTGTTTCATGGAGAAGGGACTTACCAAGCAGGTCACATACACTTGGAATTAACTAGAGTGTTTATCTGGAAGGGATCTGAGAGATCACCCAGTTCCAAATTGCTCTCTTTACTGACAGAAAATAGGTACCCAGAGTGCCTTATCTGCAGCCCCACAGCTAGTTCCGGATTGAGCAGAACTGAATCCAGAACTTCTTCCTCCCCATCCTCTGCCTTGTTACCCTCTTGATGAGCAATAATGGGTGAAAAACTTACTGGAGCATGATCTCCAACCTCTTGCTATAAACATGCATTTCTAATTTCTTAGAAGCCTTATGTACAGCACCTGGAATTAAAAAAAGTGAGATTTTAGTTTCCAAATTCCTTCTTAACTTCCAAACCAATAATCAGCACATTATTTACTAAGTCAAAGTAACTATGGAATACTTAAAATGACAAACATGTATACTTATCATATATTTCACAAGGCAAGTCAGTATTTTCATCACTTTATTTCATGTTCTCATTAAAGAACCACAAATAACATTAAAAATTTAGAAAAATTAATTAGATTTCCAATGTTTTTAAAAAAGTTTCTCACATTTTATTTATGAGCAGAGGAGTGAAATTTTAACTCCAAGAATGCTAGGGGCATAGTCAAGCTTGAATGATCTCTTTAGTCCTTTCTAGTATCTAAAAAGCTATATAAATTCAGCATTCTACCAAATAATGCACCTATGTTTATTTTAGTAAAAATTAATATTTAAAATCACTTTACAGTTAAACTAGTTAGCTTCCTCCTGCAAAGTAACTGACAGTTCGGGAAGATGAGCCATATTCTATCTGGAGTTTAAATATACCCTGGCACATTACCACGCATTTCCCAGTCGACAAGGCAGCAAAGTAGTACAGTCCCTCAAAAAGCTAAACACAGACTCACCACTGACAGAGAAATGCCACACAAAAGCTTGTACACAAATGGTCATAACATTAGCCAAATGGTGGAAACAAACCAAATGTCCGTTGTATGATGAACAGATAAACAAAATGTGGCATGTCAGTACAATGGAACATCATCTGGACACAAAAAGGAATGAAGTACCAATTTGTATCATACAGCGGATGAACTCTGAAAACATTATGGTGAGTGAAAGACAACCACTCACAAAAGGCCGTATTTTGTATGATTCCATTTATATGAAATGCCAGAGTAGGCAAATCTAGAGACACAAAGTAGGTTAGTCATTTCCTTGCACTGGGGATGGGTGGGGGGTACATGACAGGGAGGGGTAGGTGGGTTATAGCTAAAAAGCACTGGGGTTCTTTGTCGAGTGAAGTAAATATTCTAAAGTTGATTGTGATGAATTGTGATGATGGTTGCACATCGTTGAATATATCAAAAATCACTGAATTGTACAATTGAACTTGGTGAATTGTAGCGTAGGTGAATTATATCTCAATAAAACGCTTACAAAAAGAGTAGTGCAGCATTTTGTAATCCTTCAGACAAAACACACACACACACACACATATCCCCACGCACAATACATATATATCCTGGAGGAAAATCCCAGAATTAATTGCATGACCTCATCCATCAACAGGGAAATACAATCCAAAAAATCAGTCATTTTAAAAAGGGACTTGGAGGAGGTGGGGCAAGATGGCAGATTAGTGAGCTGTATGTTTTAGTTACTCCTCCAGGAAAGTAGGTAGAAAGCCAGGGAACTGTGTGGACTGGAAAC
>PVKY010007789.1:0-14607 GCA_004027775.1 Bradypus variegatus
ATTCTTAAGGCCTTGAACAAGCACAAGTCCAGGACAAGAAGACTCCCTGGGGGTGCATGTAAGATGGAAAGGACCCTGTACTTCACATGCACCACAGGCTGATCTTGACCGGAGGGCTGAACTTTTAAAGTGAACACCAGCCAAAGCAGAGCCAATTTGCAAAGCTGTGAAAGGCATTTTTTGCATTGGTTTGTATTCATTAGCTCTAAGGCTCAAGGAAATCTTTGTCATATCACTAATTGTATATAAACCTAAGGAATGGGATTCAGGAACTAAATCTTAGAGTTAACACTTTAAAATATCAAAAAGTATAGTGTGCAAAAAAGATTACAAGACAAAGAAACAGGAAATAATGGCCCATTGAAAGGAATAAGATAAAAATACAGAAACCATCAATGAAGAAGACCAGACTTTGGACATACTGTACAAAGAATTTCTTTTTAATATTCTTAAGGAGATAATGGAAAACATAGAAGAGGAACCAAAGGATATCAGGAAAACAATGGATGGACAATATGAGAATCTCAATAAAGAGATTGAAATTTTGAAAAGGAACCAAGCAGATTTACTGGAGTTGAAGACCACAAAAAACTGAAATGAAAATTCTCTAGAGGGATTCAACAGCAGACTGGAGATTTTAGAAGGATCAGTGATCTCAAAGACAAGAAAACAGAAATGATTCAGGCTGGGAAGCAGAAAGAAAAAAGAGTGAAAAAAGTGAACAGAACTTAAGAGACCTGTGGGACATCATCAAGAATACCGATATACATATTATCAGAGTCCTAGAAGGAGAAGAAAGAGAGAACAAGGCAGAAAGAATATTCAAATAAATAATGGCAGAAAATTTCCCAAATTAAAAAAAATACATGAATGTACCAGTTTGTATATATTTTGTCCCCCAGAAAAAGCCATGTTCTTTGATGCAGTCTTGTGGGGGTAGAGGTATTAGCAGGGATTAAGTTGGAACATTTGGGTTGAGTTGTTTCTATGGATATGCACCCCACCCAAATGTGGGTGTTAACTCTAATAGGATAATTTCCATGGAGGTGTGGCCCTGCCCATTCAGCCTCAGCCTTGATTAGTTTACTGGAGCACTATATAAGCTCAGACAGAAGGAGCAGGCTTCCTACAGCCAGGAGGGACACACTGAATAATGCACAGAAGCTGAGAGATTAGCTGCAAATGAGGGACAGTTTGAAGATGGCCATTGAAAGCAGACTCTTGCTCTGGAGAAGCTAAGAGAGGACAAATGCCCTAAGCAACTAAGAGTGACATTTTGGAAAGAAGCTGAAGCCTAGAGAGGAATGTCCTGGGAGAAAACCATTTTGAAATCAAAATTCCAGAGCAGAGACCAGCCACGTGCCTTCCCAGCTAACAGAGGTTTTCTGGATACCATTGGCCATCCTCCAGTGAAGGTACCCCCTTACCTTGGATACTTTGTGGCCTTAAGACAGTAACTTTGTAACCAAATAAACCCCCTTTATAAAAACCAATCCATTTCTGGTGTTTTGCTTAACATCAGCATTAACAAACCAGAACACATGAATATGCATGTTCAGGAAGCACAATGAGCCCCAAAACAGAATAAACTCAAAGAGAACCATGCTCCAAAACATGGTAGTCAAACCTCCAATTGCCAAGTACAAGAAAGGGTTCTGAAAACCGCAAGAAGAAAGCAACATCTTATGCCCAAGAAAGTCCCAATAAGATTAAGTGCTGATTTCTCACCATAAACCTTGGAAGCAAGAAGGCAGTGGGATGAAATATTTGAAGTGTTGAAAGAAAACAGTTGATAGCCAAGAACTTTATATCCAATGAGACTGTCTTTCAAAAATGCAGGGGAGATTAAAACACTATCAGATAAACAAAAACTGAGGGGTTTGTTATCACTAGACCTGCCCTACAAGCAATGCTAAAAGGAGTTCTTCAGACCGAAATAAAAGGGTCTAGACAGTGAATTAAAGAGAAAAAAAGGAATCAACACCTCAATAAAGTTAACCACTTGAGCAATTATATATGCCAGTACCATTATATTGTTTATATTTATATTGGTTATAAAGATATAATTTACAGCAAGTACAACAAAAAGGGGGCAGTGTATGAGTATGCAAATGAAGTTAAGTTAGTATCAAGTCAAATGTTATCATTATAGATTTAAGATATTGAATTTAAGCCCCCTGGTAACCACAAAGAAAAGATACGAAAAATATATGCAGAATGAAATGAGAGGAGACTCAAAACAGTACAATACAAAAAAACAACTAAATATAAAAGTATACATTAACAGAAGAATTGAGGGATGTAAAGGTATAAGACTTACACAGAACAAAACAGCAAAATGGCAGAATAAAATGATGCATTATCTGTAGTTACTTTAAATGTAAATGGGTTAAACTCTCCAATAAAAGGGCAGAGATTGGCAGAATATATAAAGAAGCATGATCCAACTATAGGCTGTTTACAAGAGACACCTTAAATTCAGTGGCACAAGTAGTTTGATAGTGAAAAGATGAAAAAATATACCATGCAAATAGCATCCAAAAGAGAGTTGGGACAGCTGCACTAATATCAGATAAATTAAACTTTACATCAAGTAGTGTTATGAGGGGCAAAGAAGATCACTATATATTCATAACAGGGTCACTTCAACAAGAAGACATAATGACAATAAATATGTAGGTACCTAATGGTAGAACCCCAGAATATGTGAAGCAAATATTGACAGATTTGAAGGGGAAAATAGAAGGTCCTACATTAATAGAAGAAGACTTACATAGAACAATTTCAATAATGGATAGAACATCTAGACACAAGATCAATAAGGAAGTAGAAGACCTGAATGATGCTATAAACCAACCAGACCTAACACATTTATAGAATACTTCACCCAACAGCAGCAGAATATACATTCTTCTCTAGTGACATGGATCATTCTCCAGGATAGATCACATGATAAGTCACAAAACAAGTCTCAATGAATCAAAAAATACTGAAGTCATACACGGTATCTTCTCTGACCACAATGGGATGAAGCTAGAAGTAAATGTCAGAGGGAGAACTGGAAATTTCACAAATATGTGGAAGTTAAACAATATACTCTTAACAAATAGGTCAAAGAAGAAATTACAAAGAAAATTAGGAAATATCTGGAGGTGAATGAAAATGAATACACAACATATCAAAACTAATAGGATACAGGAAAAGTAATGCTGAGAAGGAAATTTATAGTTCAAAAAGCTTACATTAAAAAGAAATAAAAAGATTTTAAACCAGAGAACTAACTCATAACTTCAGGATCTAGGGAAAGGAAAGCAAACTAAACCCAAAGTGAGCAGAAGGAAGGAAATAACAAAGATTCGAGTGGAAATAAATACTATAGAAAAATTTTAAAACACAGTAGAGAGAATTAAAATATTTGGTTCCTTGAAAAGATAAATAAAATCAACACACTTTTAGCTAGAATGACGTTTAGCTACACTGTCAAAGAAAGAAGGAGAGAACACAAAATGCTAAAATCAGAAATGAAAGAGAAACATTACTACCAACCCCATAAAAATACAAAGGAATATGAGAGGATGCCATGAACAACCACATGTCAACAAAATAGATAGCCTAGCCAAAATGGAAAAATTCCTAGAAACACACAAGCAACTTACTGACTCAAGCAGGAATAGAAAATCTCAACAAACTGAAAACTAATAAAGAGATTGAAACAGTAATCAAAAAACTCCTAACAAAGAAAATCCCACGACCAGATGTTTTCACAGGTGAATTTTACCAAACATTCTGAGAAGAATTAACCCCAATCCTGATCAAACTCTCCCAAGAAATTGAAGAGAAGGGCACACTCCGTAATTCATTCTATGATTCTAACATCACCCTCATAAAAAAGCCAGATAAAGATGCCACTAGAAAAGAAAATTACTGACCAATATCCCTTATGAATATAGATGCAAAAATCCTTGACAAAATACTTAGAATTATACACCATGATCAAGTGGGTTTTTTTCCAGGCATGCAAGACTGTTTCAACATCAGAAAATCGATTAATGTAATACACCACATTAATAGAATGAAGGAAAAAACAAAAAAGGCATTTGAAAAAATTCACTCCTTCTTGGTAAAAATGCTTACAAAACTAGAAATAGAAGGAAACTTCCTCCACATAATGAAGTGTATATATGAGAAACCCAGAGCTAATATCATACACAATGGGGAGAGAATGAAACTTTCCCTCCAAGATCAGGAACAAGACAAGGATGCCCACTGTCACCACTGTTATTCAACATCATACTGGAAGTTCTTGCCAGAACAATTTGGCAAGAAAAAGAACTAAAAGGCACCCAAATTGGAAAAGAAGAAGTAAAACTTTTTCTATTTGCAGATGATGTGATACAGTATATAGAAAATCCTCAAAAATCCACAACAAAGCTACTTGAGCTAATAAATGTATTCAACAGTGACAGGTACAAGATCAAAACCCCCAAATCAGTAGTGTTTCTGTACACTAGTAATAAACAATATGAAAAGGAAATCCAGGAAAAAAAATTCCATTTACAAAAGCAACTAAAAGAATCAAATATCCGGGAATAAATCTAAACAAGGGTGTAAAGAGCTTGTATGTGGAAAACTACAAAGCATTGCTGAAAGAAATCAAAGAATATCTAAATAAATGGAAGGACAGTCCATATTCATTGCTTGGAAGATTAAATATTGTTAAGACGTCAATTCTACCTGAAATGATTGACAGATACAATTCAATCTCATTCAGAATGCCACAGTCTTCTATACAGAAATGGAAAATCCAATCATCAAATCTATATGGAAGGATAAGTGGCCTGTTTTGGTTTCCTAGTCTGCTCAAGCAAATACCACAAAATGAATCAACTTGAACAATGAGAATTTATTACCTTATGGATTTGAGACTAAAAGTGCAAATCAAGGCGTCATCAAGGCGATGCTTTCTCCCCAAAGACTGTGGTGCTCTGAGGCTGGCCGCTAGAGATCCTTGGTCCCTAGTTTGTCACATGGCAAGGCACTTGGTGGCATTTCCTGTTTTTTCCCCTTCTCTCCACTTTCTTGGCCCAAGGAGATCTCTTCAGGCCAGACCTGTTTCCATGGTTCTGCCCTTGAAATCATTCTTCCTTCAATTTGTCCCTTTTCTTTCCCTTTTAGTCTGGACTGATAGTGGTTCCCTTCATGCAAATTAAACAAAAAATTAGCCGGATTTTCGTGTGGTTCATAGGGGCCCATGCTGTCAGACAGTAGGGCTTCCCACAGATCCTTCCCGGATGACGCATCTCCGATCCCGACTTGCACTGCAATGGCCAAATGGGTCCACCATCAGTTAGACCCTCACATGGGGCACTATTCCTGGGGGACTCACTTTCCAGAAGCTCAAAATTTTCCAAACTGTCAAGTTCTAGTTTCCCTGTACCTAGACGTTCAGTTATCAGCCTTTCCTCTCTCATTTCACTATAAGCTACAAAGAGAAACCACACTGCACATTCCACCCTTAGCTTGGAAATTTCCTCAGCTAAGTATCCAAGTTCATCATTTTCAAGTTTTGCCTTCCATGCGCCATCAGAACTCAGTTTTGCCAAGTTCTCTACCACTTTAAAACAAGAATTTACTTTCCTCCAGTTTCCAGTCACAAATTCATCATTTCCTTCTAAGGCCTCATCAGAAGTACCTTCAGCATCCGTGTTTCTACCAACAGTCTCTTCAAAGCAATCTGGGCTTTTTCTGTCAAGCTCCTCACAATTCTTTCAGCCTCTACCCATTACCTGACTCCAAAACTATTTTCATTTTTGGTATTTGCAATAGCATCACCATGCTCTCTTGGTACCAACATCTGTTTTAGTTTCTGAGGCTGCTCAAGCAAAGACTCTGAAATGTGATGACTTAAACAACGGGAACGCACCTGGCCATGTCTACAGATATCTCCTTTCTCTTCTGGGTTCCGTTGATGTTCAGCTTCTGACTGTTCCATCTCTGGTCTTCTCTCTGAATTTTACTCTGCTTATAAAGGATCTGGTAATAGGATTAAGACCCATCCTGATTGGGTTGGGCCACACCTTAACTGAAGTAACCTCATCAAAAGTCCCACTTACAGTTGGTTCACACCCACAGGAATGGATTAACTTTAAGAACATGTTTTTCTAGGGTACATAGAGCTTCAAACTACCTCAGGGCCCCAAATAGCCAAAATCCTCACATCTGTGGCCAACTGATTTTCAGCCAGTCTTTCAGTGTAGAAAATAATCTCTTCAACAAATGTTGCTGGGAAAACTGGATCTCCACATGCAAAAGAATGAAGGTGGACACGCTACCACACAGCATGTACAAAAATCAACTCAAAATGGACCCAAGACCTAAATATAAGGACCAAAACCATCAAATTCCTGGAGGAAAACACAGGGAAGCAACCTTAAGACCTTGTGTTAGGCAATGGTTTCTTAGATTTTATACCAAAAGCATGAACAACAAAAGAAAGAATAGATAAAGGGTGCCTCATCAGAATTAAAAACACTTGTGCCTCAAGGGACTTCATCATGAAAATAAAAAGACAGCCTACACAATGGAAGAAAATATTCAGATACCACATATCTGATAAGGGTTTAATATCTAGAATGGATAAATAAATCCTACAGATCAATAGCAGAAAGACAAACAACCCAACTGAAAATTGTGCCAAAGACTTGAATAGACATTTATCCAAAGAAAATAAACAAATTGTCAAAAAAAGACATGAAAAGGTGCTCAACGTCATTAGCCATAAGGGAAATTCAAATCAAAGCCACAGTGAGTTACCATTTCATACCAATTATTTTAAAAATGAAAACAAAAGTGTATAAAGAAATATCCTATTGCTAGTAGGAATATGAAATGGTGTAGCCACTGTGGAGGGCAGTTTGGCAGTTTCTCAGAGAATTAAATAGAGAATTACTATATGACCTGGCAGTCCCACTTCTAGGTATATACCCAAGAGAACTGGAAGCAGAGACTTGAACAGATATTTGCACACCAGTTTTCATAGCAGTGTTATTCACAATGGCCAAAAGATGGAACCAAGCCAAGTGTACATCAAAAGATGAATGGATAAACAAAATGTGGTATATAAATACAATATATTCTCTAATAATAAAAAAGCATATTTAAAAAAAAAAAGAACCGTATTTGGTTCCTTGTGGTTTGGTCTAGTCAGGATCCATGACTACTGTGAAAACATGTATGAGTGACCATAGACCCCAAGGGGTGGCCTGGAGTGTGAACAACCAAAAATGCCATGCTCTCCTTAAGAACCATTCCCTACAGGCTCTTCCCCTGACTTGGGAAGGTTGTTCTGTTTCCAAAATCCATCCTTGGGAGTTTGTAAGATACCAACCAACCTTGAAAATAAAACCAGTTTAATTTTTTTTTAACCTTGACACAGTCCCACTCTATTCAACCCACTTAACTAACCTTTGGGAAATTCAGGTCAGAGAGATTACCCATAGGCAAAGGGTGATCAGCTGTGCCAAAGTAAAAACAAATAAAAAAGGTCAAGGAGAAAATCTTTGAGAAGTGGTCATGTTTGGAAGTTCTGTTAAGAGGATTTCTAGGATTAGATACAAACAATGACCAAAACAGAATGCTTCTAGATGGAGACAATGATTAAAACAGAATGCTTCTAGATGGAGACAATGATTAAAACAGAATGCTTCAGAGAAGAGTTGTGAAAAGTCAAAATCAAATAATGGATACAGCTTGTCCAAGTGATCAAGAAATTATGCAAGATGAAAGCTCTGTGTGACATATGGCATGTCTGATATCTCAGCAACGAGCAGGTGAAAGCCTGTTTCAGTATCTTGGGGCGATGACTGGGGAAGATGATGAATGACAGAATAGCTCTGTCATGAATAAACAAGAGGGATTTCCTAGCCATCCCCCCCAAAAAAAACATTAAAAGCAGATAAGAGAGAGGAAGGGTTAGCAGATGCAAAGAGGAGAGGAAATAGAATTAAAGATGGAGGTGAAGGAGTGGAATTCTTGGAGGTAAATTCATGTTTAGAGAAAGACAGGAATGAGTACCCAGGTAGGAGAGGGGGCCACACGCAGACTGGAGCTATAGTGGAAGTGAGAATTTCATAATGGGGTTGACAATCGAAAAGAGAGACCTGATACCATGGGGAGAGGGCCATCTAAAGGATGAAATGACAGATGGTAGAGCTTCATGAATGCTTGAACTTGTATCAAATCTGCCAGAGAATACAAGGGCCTATTCCCCACTGTATCACCAGAAACTAAAACAGGATCAGGCACACTGTAGGTACCTTCAAATATTTGCTGAATGACAGAATGAATAAACCCGAAGTCTAGGGAGCCCCAAACACTAGGATCCTGAACAAGAAAAAGTAACTTTTAAGACAGTAACAAGGGAAGCTAAGTCCAGAGGCTCCTGGAAATGGCAGGGATCTTTGGCAAGAGGTCAGTGTTATACTCAACATATTGGGTTCTTGAAGATTGGCTGGGATATAAGACTGTGGTCAAAAAAATGTAAATACCTTGTTGGCTGAGGATGAGATTGCAGTCAGGAACACAAGGTGTAGTAGAGAAAAGTTGAGATCAGAGAACTGGAGACCAGCCAATGGGTCTCCAGGGGTAAAATAGTTGGTGTCATTTCCACAATTATTAAAATGCAGATAAATAAACTGGAGGAGAAAAGGTGGGTTAACCAAGGATTAAAAAGACCCATGAAGAAAGAAGCAGGGTCAGAGGGCCAGGCTATGATAGTATCTGTAGGGCAGTATAGGGGTCACCCTATCTTTAAGATACATATTGGGATTCAGACAGAAAAGCAGGAAGGGGGACAAGTTCCATGCATGGGACAGAGGACAGGTAGACATGACCCTTAAACACCATGGGTGAGCCCACATACGCAGGGCCATGCACACGTGACATACATGATAGGAAGTTCTCCTTGTGTCCCTGTGATCGCAAAGATGCTCCCAGTGACAGGTAAAGAGACTCCAATTGCAGAAGAGGTCTTGAATCATTTCCACTTAGAGAACTTCTCAAGCATACGAGAGGACAGGCAAATCTCATCTTTTCAACTTCATTAGGCTCTGACCCAGGGCCCGGCATTTTTTGGTGGTGGTGTCCTTACTTTTCACAAGTGCCCAGCAGTGCTGAATGAAGCCATCCATCCTGGTTTGGGGGGGGGGTGCTGGAGAACACACACACTTGCCATTTCATGCTCGGCTCTTCAGGAACTTAGTCCATAAATCTTTTGTTAAACTTCCCCTAAGAGGAGGCTGTGCCTATAGGCCTCTAAACATCTGGTCAACCACAGAAAAAGCCAGGTAGCCAATCCAGATGTGGTGTGGACAGTGGGCTAAGCAAACGCGTATTTACAAGATCAGGTGATGGGATTTCTTTTTGCTTTCTGCCTACAAGCCAGAAAGCTAGCTGAGTACTGGTGGCGACTGCATCCCTTCCTGCGTGGGTCCTGTCTCCTCCCAGGGGAACGGAGGACCGCTGCGGGCTGTGCCTCCAGCTGCCAGCCTGGGGAGTGCGAGCGCAGAGCTGAGCTGGGAAGCGCGGAGGGCGCAGGGGGCCGCAGCCCGCGCGTCTCCGGTCCGGGGCGTTCTGCCCTGTGGTAGGTTCAGATCACTTTCCCTGGCTCCAACGCGTTCCCTAAGTAGGGATCGTTTGTCAAGTGAGCATGGTGCGCCGAGAGCGGTAGGCAGATTATGGAAAGAGAGAGGGAGGAGAGAGGGAGGGGAGCGCGGGCGAGGGAGAGGGCAGAGGGCGGAGAGGAGCCGGCGTCCCCAGCACGGTGCTTCCCGGCCCCGGGGATTCAAGTTGGAGAGGTCGGCGGGCGGCGGCGGGGACACGGGCCGGGGCCCAGGGGAGCCGCCCGCCGCCCCAACACGGCTCTCTACTGGCGGGATGCTTAAGGACGGCGCGCAGGGAGAGTAACTTGGAGGCCAGAGAGACCGGCATGAGGATTCAGCCAAAATGGAAGGGCTCCTGTCTCCGATGAGGACGAAGGTAGGGGAGTGAGCCTCGGTTTTGGGGGGGATTCTACGGGGAGGCGCCTCCGTGCACGGGCGGCTCGCGGGGCTTTTGTCTGCTGCAGAACTAGGGCTGGAGAAGGCGCCTGGAGCTCTGGAAACACAGGCGAGCCTCAAAGGCGGCGCGATCCCGGGGAAGGGGCGGCGAGGTGGGGGGACCAGCTGTCGGTGTGGACAAAGGGGATCGCAGTCACCGAATTCGCCCCTCGGTGGAGCAGACAGCCATATTTTAGCAGCATTTGCACGAACCCTTCCTTGGGGCCGCGCAGCCCTCGGAGCTGTTCGCTGGGGGAAGTACCGATTTCTCAGGCTGCTTTGCTGGTTGTGGCACGAGAGCCTGCCTGGCTCCGGCTTGAAACGTCCGCTTTCCTCCCCGTCCTCGTCGGGAGCAGGAGGAGCAGGGAATCCTCTCCGTGGAAAGTAGGTTAATGCATTCTGCAAGCCGGGTGTCCGGGGAGAACAGGACCTGCGGAGAATACAGAACTGAGGACCAAGCTGACATCTCTAGCTTGGTTCTCTAACATTTAGAAACGTTCCTAGGGAGCTGGTTACAGTCTTCTGAACTCAGAGAGCTTGTTCTTCTTCCCGGGAGTTAGGTTGTTATTGTTGTTGTTGTTTTCACTTGAGAAAGGGATGCCTGGCTGTTGAGGCTTTCCATTAAAAGCTCAGAAAATGAGGGGGCTAACTGACATCTGCTATGTCCACATATAACACTAAATGGGTTGGCCAAAAGTTTTCTAATAATGCTGGTAATGTTACTTTTTCTTTTTTCTATCAATCAGAAGTTTCCAAAAATCAGGGAAACAATAGCTTTATAAACTCAGAGCAGAGTTAAAGCAAATAGGATAAGCCTTTGATTTACCTCATTGCTTTATTGCTCTGTTAGGTGATTCAGACACAAATAGACTCTTTTGCCATTGAACTTTTTTTGTTGTTGTTCCTTCTGCTAGTTAGTGAACCTGACCACAGAGTTTTAGGAGAATGTTAGAACTGAGGTCCCGAGCATCCTTTGGGAGAATCGCCTATGCCTTTTGTGCTCTGCCATCATCTTGTCAGCTGTTCATTAGAAGGAGAGCCTGCAGTGGGAATGTGCTTCCAAAGGTTCTGGTGTCAGCCCCTCGGCTCTCTGGTGTCCTGAAAGACTCCCTCTGTGACCGTTTGTTCTCGGCGAGCGTGTAGCTGAAGCACGCATGCTTGCAGAAAGCAAACTCCACTACAAGGGGCTGTGGGAACAGCAGGTACGAGTCACACATCCTCTACCACTGCAAAGAAAATGGCACTGGGTTCTTCTTTCTCTTTATTGACAGGATGAGGTTTGAATGCTTTAGGGGATGGCATTATAATCTGTTCACTTGGCCACCTTTTGAAATTGTTCCCTCAGACAAACGATCCCAGTATTGTGTGCACTCTCCGGGGTCCCAACAGATCTGTTGGTCTGAGCTCATGACCTTCACCAAGTAAAAACTGTCTGAGACTTCAAGGGGAGTTCCCCATGCAAATGGATCAGGACCCAGCCCCGTATAAATCACCCACCAGCTGATCACAACCACATGCAAGAGGGAGAAATGGATGTGGATAGGTCAGGCTGCTCATGTATTACGGCTATCAGTTTATTTCACATTACGGCTTGTTACTGAACCATCATATCTTCTAATGAACATAGAAACTCTGGGATTTGGGGTCCTGCCAAAGTTCAAACAGAAAATCTGTACATAACCCAAAGTCTCTCATTCAAACCCTTTAGTTTATAGGTTTCAAGAGATTGTGTGTGTGTGTGTGTGTTTAATGACTTCCGTGAATTCCTTTTTAAATCTCTGTGTTTGTGGCTCTGGAAATTGCCATTCCCATATTTAAAATTTCAAATAGCATTTGAATTTGGTAACCTGCACTATCGTCACGACTCGGAGCAAGATCTGATTGTGTAAGATGAAAGAGAAGAATCTAATTGCTAAGACTGAGCTTCAGTTCCCGAACTGCTTCATCCGATGTTGGTGAAATTACCCACTGATTTTTAAATTTCTCTAAAGGCATGTTAGTGACAATGCATTGTCAGTCGTAGACTTTGATACACATTATTCTTAGTTAAGTCTAAGAATATTTTCCCCATTCAGTGGAGATTTAGTTTGAAGTTTGTGATCACAGGGTAACATGATGAGTTAGACAAAGGAAGCCTCCTAGTGCTAAATTTTGGTGTGTTGTGGTTACTTAATAACTGACTGACAGTTTAAAGCAAGCATTGAGGTAAATTGGACATTGTGCCCTAATTTCATTATGCCATTTAATAGACTTAACCAGTCCAAATCATGGGCATTCAATGCACTTTTATCTTGTGATTTGCATAATTGGCCTATAAATATGCATGAGAGTAACTGGAAGTGGCAACATGGGGGGGGGCAAAATGTTCATGAGCATTAAAATTAAGGCAGTTGCAAACAGGGCACCTGAGCCCACCCTGTCCCCTGGGTGGGTGGCCACACCTGCCGTAACCTGGGCACCAGCAGGGTGGCAGCTGGCCTCCCTCCTCACCAGATTGGGTGTTGTCCGTGGCACAGGGCTCAGAGAAGCTTCTGGGCTTTGGCTGGATTCACTTGGGCAACTCTTTATTCTTCTTTTTATATACAATGCAATCTAAAATGTCTCTAGGCTGATGGATACACTTCTGAATGGCCTCCTGGCAGGTAATGACCCAGGCTTCAGGATTCAAACCATAATAAATGATGTTTCCAAAGGCTAGGAAAAAAAGAAAGGAAAACAAGAGAAGCTGATTGAGTCGTTTCTCCTGGAGGGTAAAGGAGAGAAATTTATACTTAACTATCCTGGGGCACTTTTGAAATGTGTGCTTTTTTAATTTGATTTTTAATCCTCCAACCTTCCTATTCTCTTTAATCCTCTGTGCACTGCCTCCAGTGAATGAGGCTGGCAAAAAATTTCCCTCATTTTCAGCTTCTTGTGACTCCTGCTTGCCAAAGCCTGCTCCAAAAATTTGCAGTGAACACCTGGCTAAGACCATGAGAAATCGAGCCAAGTCTTTACTTTTTTTTTAATTCAGTTTTATTCAAACACAATCACATAACATACAATCATCCATGGTATACAGTCAACTGTTCACAGTATGATCATCTAGTTATGCGTTCATCACCACAAATCTACATTATTGTATAATCATCTTCAGGAGTCCAGACTGCTGGGTTGGAGTTTGGTGGTTTCAGGTATTTACTTCTAGCCATTGCAATACATTAAAACCTAAGAGGTGTTATCTATATAGTACAAAAGAATGTCCACCAGAGTGACCTCTCGACTCCATTTGAGATCTCTCAGCCACTGATTCTATATCGTCTCATTTTGCATCCCCCTTTTATTTAAGAAGATACTCTCAGTCCCACGATGCCGGGTCCAGATTCATCCCCGGGAGTCAAATCCTGCATTGCCAGGGATGTTTACACCCCTGGGCATCGGGTCCCATGTAGGGGGGAGCGCCGTGAGTTTACCTGTCAAGGTGGCTCAGTTTGAGAGAGAGAGGGCCATGTCTGAGCAACAAAGAGGTACTCGGGGGAGACTCTTAGGCACAATTATATGCAAGTTTAGCCTCTATTTTGCAGTAACAAGCTATATAAGGGCAAGTCCCATGATTGAGGGCTCAGCATATCAAACCACCAGTCCCAATGTTTGTGACAACATCAACACCAATCCAGGTGAGGAAGTGCAATACATCTGCACCTCCCCCCAGCTCCTCAGGGTTGGGTGGTGGGGGAGGCTGTAAATATATATTTTATTATCTGCCCAAATTACTTTGGAATGTGTCACTATTTCACTTTAGCCTATACTAACCTACCTTATCTCACTTCCTATTCAAAATTCCATGTAATTGTGGTGTTTGAACCAACTGACTGTAGAGTTGTACTGTTTAGAAAATCTAGATCCTGTACCAAATAGACATCTCTTCGCTTGGTCTCATATGGAAGTTGAAGTTTTAAAACACAGTCAGTTTTGACCTTTACCCTTTGGCCCAGTTTGCCCTGGTCTTAACCAGATCTGTTTCATTCATGTCACTAATTGAAGTCTGGGCTCTTTTTCAGCTTTTTTTTTTTAAACAGTGGCTGTATGCACTAATACTGACATTCATATCTGCTGAGCTCTAGCTCTGAGTTGCAGGTGTCTCAGAGACATTGTTCCAGAGACCAATCAGGTTATACACTAGGGGATCAGCATCTCAAGAGTTTAGAGGTAGGCATTACAATTCAGGAATAGAGCTAACTGCTGTAAGAGCTTGCAATCTAGGGTCTATTACAATAATTATGTCCATGTTAGGCTATGTTCGAAGATTCAATTCTGAGTTTACGCATTATAGTTAGTCCATATTGGTGAGGCATTAAAGTGTTTGCATTTATTTCTGGTGTACTTCACTCAAATACCGTGTATAGGATCCATTCACCTTGTTGTGTGTCTCACAGCTTCAATCCTTCTCATAGCTGCTCAATGTTCCACTCTATGTGTACACCACAGTGCACCATTCCGTTCTTCAGTCAATGTACCCTTAGGTCACCTCCAC
>PVKY010007790.1:0-14533 GCA_004027775.1 Bradypus variegatus
GCCTGGGTGCTCAAGGGGGACCCTCAGTAGCCCGAAGCGGGCTCTGTGCGCTGGGGGCTGAGCAAGGGCAGTGAGATCAAGGGCAGAGCAGCGGGGTGAAGTCCCACGAGGGTGGGCGGGCGTGGGGGGCAGAGGGGCTGAGGGGGCTTCCCTGATGGCACGGTGCATGTAGACACCACCCGGAAGAGGGAGCAGGAAGGCGGGAGCCTGATTGGCGACGTGCGGGTTCTGAACTGGACCGTGAAATAACCGTGTGGCCGAGATTCCCCGAAGTGGCTGCCGATTCCGGAGCTAAGAGACTCGAGGTCACGGGCCTGGAAAGCAGTGCACCAGGAGCCAAACTCAGGCAGCCTCTGAACCCCGGGCCCGGCCGGCCCCTTCACACCCCAGAGGCTGCGCTCCCCTACTCCCTACAGCACACAGAGTGGGGCTCAGACCGCGTTAGAGCGCACGGTAGGAAGAAGGGTGAGCACGAGGTCCTGTGCCCTGATGTCACATGTGGATTTCGAGATGAGTCCAGTTTCAGCAGCAGTAAACTGCCCTAGACTGGAGGAAAATGAGGTGTGCCCTCTTCTGCCATTTTCGCCACCACCTAATCCATCTCTTACCTGGACTATTGCAAGTACCTGCAAAGTGCAGAGGTTTGGCTTTTCCTATATATCTCGGAGCAACAGAACCAGGACCAGTGGAGGGAAGCCTCAAAGAGCCGGAATTCTTTGCAGAATCAGAAGGAACGTGCTCACCTTCTCAGGTGCCGGACTTAGATCAGCACCCAGTTGCTCGGGTCCTGTCGCCGGACGATGGCCACCATTAAGGGTGGACCTTGTGGAGGGCGTCCGGTAGAGGACATCTGGCCTGTAAGGCCCCTTCCAGCTTGGAAACGCTGCCACTTGAGGCAGGAGGCTGTGAGCCCCAGGTTGCTGTGTGCTGCAGGGAGGGAAGGAGACATGAGGCAGAGGTACAGACTGGCCCCTTGGCGATGGTTGCCGCGGAGGAAAGCAGTGCTACACGGTGGCGTGGGGGGACTGGGGGGAGATTCCATTTTAATCCCGGTAGGAACTGAGCATATTCGTAGTGGAAGGAAAGTTACTAGTAAAAGAAAAACTTGAAGTAGAACAGGGTTCACTTCCCATTATCTGCTGCCGCAGAGCCTTCTGCCCCCGGACGTCGCGTCTGTGTTGGGGGTTTGTGGGTCTGGCCCCAGGCGGTGCTCCGCAGGAGCCTCTTCTGCCTGTGTTACCAGCAGAGGTCACTCGGTGGCATTCGGAGGACGTGCTCTCGGGCCTCGCGGGGGTGGCTGGAAAGCCGTTTCCAGCCGGGACCCTCAGCTGTGGCTTCCTTGGGTGGTCTGCAGCAGGGCAGGGTCAGTCTCTGCGGAGCGGCCTGTGGCTACCACAGAAGTGTCCAGGAGGTCTGGGCAGAACTGCCAGGCTCCTCAGTCCCTCCTCGGAAGCCAGCACTCGCTCTCACTGCTCTCTGCTGGCCAAGCGGGTCTCAGGCCCGAGTGCGGCCTCGAGGGGAACCGGTGGGACGTGTAGCAAAGGGCTGCTGGGGTGTTCAGCCCCCTGGGAGGCCATCGGTGGACCAGACCCTGAACGAGGCGGGACGCCAAGGGGGAGCACAGGTAGGGAGACCAGCCTGTGGAAGGCGGTGGGCTCGGCCAACCCTGCGACAAGAGCAGAAAATGCAGAGTGGGGTCAGGGCCTGAGAGGTGATGAGAAGGGGGCCTGGAAGAGCTATTTTCAGAGGTGCTCGTCCTGCGAAGCTCTCTGGCAGGGGTGGGGGGATTGCACCCCTTTCCCGCCCCTACACCTGCCTCGGGTTGTCTCTCCTGGGAACACATCCTCACGAGCCTGCGTCCAGGTTCCCCTGGGCGAGATTCCCAGTGCTCCCTGCGGCCCTCCTGCCACACGGCCAACTCCGGGCTGTTCCCAGCAGGGGACACGAGCTCAGCGCCCCTGGCAAGGACCCGTGTGAAGGGGCTGAGCGGACCAGCCCTGAACGAGGCCTGAGGAGCACGAGCTCCACTCTCCACAGATTGTCCAGACGACCTCCTCCAAGCCCCCCTTGTTGGGAAGCGGAGCCTGTGTGGGTGTTGCCTGGGGGCTCAAAGCGACCGGGCCAGGCCCGTAGTGCACCCACGGCTGTTGGGCTGGATTTCGGTGGCCTTTTGAGAAGTTTCTCCAGACCCTCACTAATTAATTAAAGAATGTTTCTCCTTGGCATGATGTCTTGTTCTTTTCACATTATACATCTGGGGATGAATGATGGCTGCAGAAATATGTTACCTTTGCTCGGTGTTTTCCGTTTATGTGAAGCGCATGTCCTGACTTTCTTTCAGCACAGCTGAATTTGGAATGTGACATTTTACCAAGTTAGAGTCTCACTTGCCCAGACAGCACACAGGTGGATTTTTCGGTTGCTTTCTTTTAAAAATAGTATGCATCTGGGTGTCAATTAATTTAATGTAGCATTAATGTGCTCTTACAACCCCGGGTGGGCATGCATTCTTTCAGCCAGCAGCAAAGAATTCCCCAAGCTAAATTTTTAATAAAATACAGATTAGGGGCCAAAAAAAGAGCATCAACTGTGGGGATTTATGGAAAGCAAAACTGCTTGAGCGAGAGTCCAATTTTTGATGGGCTTGGCAGTGGAAATAAAGTGTAATTGTTCCGTAATCCCCTTCCCCTAAATCATTGGAAATCACCTATATCTGTTCATTTACTGAATCGTTGTTTCTGAATAACTGCTTTATCATGACTGTGGCACCCAGACTTTGCTTTTCCTTTCTAAGTGTCAGGCTTTGCGTGCTCGACTGTCAGGTCCAGAGCGAGGGCCGAATCCCACCGGAGCACAGGCTGAGCAGCGGAAGTCCCAGCTGCCCCTTCACTGCCCATCGCAAAGGCTCGCGGGCCCCTGCGCCTCCACGGGGCCGATGCCACACTGGCTGGCAGCGCTCGGGATCTGTTTTAAGTAACAACTCTTCTCGTTTCTTTTTCAAGGCAGATTTTAATCTCTAGCCATCATATTTCCCCATTACAAATATCTGCAATAATAGTTTTCTAAATCAATTAACTGATGTAAAATTTAGCTGAATAAAAACGACCTTGATACAAGGTGAGCACTTTGTAAAAGAGGGTGCAGCTCCCCACCAGCTGACAGACGGACGGACAGCCGTGACTCCAGCCACGCTCACTCAGATTCCAGGGGTGTTTTGATTTGTTCTGTTTTCATTTCAAATATCTATTTTATAAGAGAAAATACAGGCCAGTGTTTGCTTTTTTCTAGTGTAAGCCACCTAGCCTAACAGAGGTTTACAAATAGAGAAATTAAGGTTTCCCCTGGTGATATTTCCCCTCCAAAATGTTTTGAGATCCACAGGAAAGTAGAAGATACAGAACAATCAAGCAAACAAAAAGTATAGAACTCCTTCATGCAAGAAAAATGTTCTGTAACCAAGTTTTATGAGTCAGCATTTTCATATAAATAATTTACAGCTGGAATCATAGGAGCATTAGGTTCAAACATGCAGAAAATTGTTTCCTGGTCTCTGCTAACTGTGCCAGGAGTTTAAATGAGCTTCGCCACTGATCTTGATATGCCTTCAAAAGTCCAACTCCAAGTGGTGTTGGTATTTATGGCCGAAATAAAGGGGAGGGTGTTTGTCCAATATTTAGAGACTTTTAGATCCAGGCATTTTGCAGTGGGCTCTGAAATGAATGCAGATCGAGATGGGCAACCAGCAGTTAAGATGGGTTGCAGATTCTCGGTGGTGGATGGTGACCCCAACTAATGCCTTGAGTCTCTTTTGCTCTGGTTTCAGGGGCCAGGACTTAGACCCCATCCCCAGCTGCCATTTCCCTAAAACCCCCAGACAGAGGACAGCCAGGGGGTGACGGGTATCCATCCCCTTGCATTTCTCTGGTGTTTGTTTTCCCATAGTTGCAAAGAATAAAAAGTACATTTTTAGTTTTAGAATTTTCCTTTCCTTTAAAAAAAAAATCCCTGAAGATCTGTGGCCCTAATGTTATTTCTGCTAATGTCCTCGCTTCCAGGGCAGCAGCTAAGACTTTTGTCAGAAATGATGTTTACAAAAAGCAGTTACCTAAATGAGGACCAGAGCTACCCGGAGCTAAGCTTCAACGCAGATTTCCTGTACCCATTAGCACACACAGCGACGCACATACTCACGGTCACGCACGCCCCCTTCCAGCCTGGGTCGGACACGGGGTGACAGGCCGGACCCCTGTCCCCGGGACACTGAGGCCACTCACGCTCTGCCCTCAGCCCTTGGATCCCAGAGGGCTTGTTTCTATTATCTGTTCAAATGGGAGTAGAACATAAAATGTGAGTTTGTATGGATATTTAATCCTTAGGGTGAGCTTAAGGAAAATTTCCAGAAGAAATAGAAAATAAGCTCCCAGTTTGTCACAGCTCATTTTCCTCAGCATAAATCTGATGTTGTCTTGCATATTCATTTTCCCCAGAAGCTTTTCCCCCTCAGATTTTCGGTAAAGCGGTGCCTTCGATTTATGATATTTCAGATGTGCCTTAGCATCGTTTCGGTCTGAGATTTCCGTGGCGGTTTTATGGTGAGTGAACATGTCTGCATGCAGAGTAATTTCTAATTAGACCTGACTCAACATGCAATGAGACCAGTCATACGGAGGAAGCTCACTCAGGAAGGCACAGCAGAGTTTTTGTCTTCATGTAAGTAGGGCCGGGCTTCTGGAATGCTCCACCGTGGCTTGGCATTACACGTTTTCTCCAAGAAACTGATTCCCAAATGGCTCACGCTCCATTGCACAGGTTCAAGCTAGCTAGGAAATACAATTCTTTTTTTTTCTACAGCATTTCAAGCAAAATCATTGTTAAATGATCTAGTTCAGCACCTCCTGGCCCCAGACCTCCGCCCCTCATGCTGCGGTGGAAACAAAAGCCCCTGCTTCCCCTCACGTTGTGTGAGAGCAAAGTCCAGTGGGTGGAAGCAAATGTGAGAGGAGTGGTGCCCTGCATGCAGCCAGGGGGTGACAGGATCGGAGCCTGACTGGCTCCAGCACCCTTAGACTGTCAAGGCTTATTCTTGTGAGCTACTTGGGAGAAATGGAGGCTGTAATTTAATGGCGAGGAGGGTTAATGTGTTCCAGGTACATACAGCCAAATAGCGGCACCATAAACGAGCAATGCTGCAGAAATTAAAAATTAAACTCACTGTATTCCTACTGCATTGAAACAACCCCATAAAGCTCTCTGATCTCTCACTTTGCCCATCAAAAAGCCTCTCTGAGCCATTTTAGATATTTTCCCCAGCTATTCTAAAAGTCAGTTTCCTTATCTGCAAAATGATCCCTTAGGATCCTGAAAAAAAATCTCCATTTATAATTCAGGAAAATTGCTGCGGCAGACTGAAGGCAAGGTGGGGGAGCTCTGCAGGAAAAGTAGGAAGCAGAGGCTGCTGCAGATGGTGGGGTGGGGGCCAGCCCCCACGGAGAAGCAAGAGAAAAATGTGGAGTGGGCCCCTCCTCTGTGCCCGCTGTGGTGGGGGTCCCTGAGGGTCCCACGTTGGAACAGACAGGCAAGCCGCAAGTTTGGCAGAAGCCACCAGGGCCCTCCCCATTTCTCCTGTAAAGAAACTACAGCTCTTGCCGTGACCATTGAACTAGGAGCCAGTGCTTGCAGCTGTGATCCACTTGCCAAGCATCTCTTCTGTGCAGCTGTGGAGCAGGATACTCAGAATACAGCCCCCACTGTGTCACTGTGATCAGCAGAGGGAGGGCCCCCATGGACAGCCACACCTGATACCGTCACCCCCAAACCTGAGAGTCTGAGGTTACAGGCAGGGGGTGAAGCTTGCTAATCAGCTGATAAGGAGCTCATCCTGGGTTATCTGAGTGGGCCCAGTGTCATCACAAAGGTCCCCAAAGGGGGTCCGCAGAGGCAGGAGGTCAGGGCGCTGCAGTGTGGGAAGAGCTCCAGCTGCCACCGCTGGCCATGAGCCCCAGAGCACCCGCAGCCTCCAGGAGCAGGAAAACAGGCTTTTCCCAGCATCCCCAGAAAAGAGCCTGCGGACGCCCTGCATTTAGCCCAGTGAGACCCAGCAGAGACTCTTCCACCAGCGAGTTAAGATAAGGCGCTGGTTTCTATTAAGCCACCGAGTTTGTGGTCATGCGTGACAGCAGCTGGCGGAAGTAAGACACGCATGCTGCCGACGGCCTTTACCCAGTGTCCGTGCCTGCTTTGTTTCTTGCCACCCCCCTTGGCCCTCGAGAAGGGCCCCTCCAGGAGGGCAGGGGCACCGTTAGTGCTGCGCCCCAATTCCAGAAGCAGCCCGCAGAGCCCCGGCGTTCTCTAAGCGCTCGTCGAGGCTCAGGAGAATGATCGTGGTATTCGTGAATGAATGATTCGAAAGCATTGCTCCTTCCCTCCAGGGAGCCCCAGGCAGGATGTACATGTGGGAAATAACTGAGTAACTGAAACGCAGCTGAGGGCAGGACCCAAAGCCCGGCTCGGGCAGACAGCCGGGCGACGCTTCAGAAAACGTCACTGCAAAGCAGCCGCGACGGCCATCCTGTGTGCTCGGAAGAGCCGGTGGCAGAAGGTAAGACCGTGGAAAGAGCAGGCAGATTGGGCAGCCACAGACAGCTAAGGCCCTTTTCCAGCTGATTTACCATAGTGCCATAAATCAGTGTTTGTCAGGGGACAATAAAATGAAATTATCCTGCAGCATAAATACTGTGAGAAAACTGGACGTAGCAGAGAAACTGAGTAGAACTTCACTGCAAAGCAGAATTAAGACGGAGGCTTTTAGTGCCTGTTGCCTCCAAATATGAGCAGACAGCTTTCCCCAATTGTTATGTCACAAATATCTAAATCCCCAGAGGGAGCACCAAGTTGACGTATGTGCTTTTCTTCCTAATTTGGTGGTGTGCAGACAGATTTTCAGACCTGTCTTCATTTGCTTTTTGATGCCTTACTCATCATCACATTTATTCAGTGCTCTGTGCATTTGTGCATTTTCTCTTGTTTAGTCCTATGTGTGGGGTAGGTTCGATATATCCTGTTTTTATAGACGAGGAAAGGGAGGTTTTGTTCAAGTTACATGACTTGTCTGAGGTTGCAGGGTGGTCAGTGAGGGGGCTTGGATTTAAGCCAGGTGGCCTGATGCTGTGGCCCCCTCTCTTCACCCCAGTACCCCCTTCTTCCCTGCACCCCCCCACACACCAGACTCTGTGCTGGGCCCTGGGAGGGGTAATGCGGCTGTGCTTTGTGACGGGCTGTGAGGGCGAGGGTGAGACCAGCCACTCACCCAGCCCAGGGTGGGGGCCCGAGCTCCCACGCGGCAACGCTCCCGAGGACATCAATGCGGGATGCCCCCGTGGCTGTGCAGAGAAGGCGTTGTTGGCTGGTGGATGAACTGTGTGGTGCGTGGTCCCTGTTCAGCCCCCACGTCGGGTCAGCTCCTGCCCTTGGCCTTGCTCTGAGTGGACACCCACGTGCGTGGCCTCCCAGCTCAGGGCTCCCGGGGCCAGAGGAGGTGGCCCGTGTGTCCACCGGTGCTGAGGGCGCCCCTGGCCTCTGCCTGCTTGGAACAACCTCCCCCTCCCCCCAGTTGTGACAACCGGAAGTGTCCCCAGCAAGCAAAATCACCTGGATTGAGCACCATGGGTCACCTGCCAATAATTCAAATTCCACCCAAGTGTTTGCCAAAGCTTCCGGCCCCTTCTGCCCTGCACCATCTCAGAAATGCACAGTGCATGGTGGGTGAGGGGGCGCCCAGCAAGGAAAGTGCCCCACCGTCCCGACATCCCGCAGAAGCTTGTTTGGGGGTGTCCACGAAGCTCGGCCCCACTGCCATCCCCTCCCAGTCTTGGCGCATCAGCCTCCAGGTTGTTTTGCTCAAACCAGAGAAGACGAAGTCACGACGGCAGGAGACAGAGCTGAAAAGAACAAAAGAAGGGAAAGGGACAAATGCGGGCTGAGAGCACGCTATTTTAGCTAATAGGATAGACGGTCTCGGGTGTGGGTGTAAACAGGTGCAAGGCGACTGTCAGCGAGGTTTCCAGGTGCGTTTTGAGCAGGTGCCCAGATGGCTTCTGAGTTCTGACTCGTGGTGACAGCGGCTGCATCTCCTTCCGGCCTCACAACTGAACCATCAGTTGCGACCTGGGTGCTGCGGGTGACGGGCAAATGCAGTGTGGGCAAGGGCAGCTGGGGGGCCGAGCCGCAGGCAGCGGGCCCTGGGTGTAGTGTCCGTTCAGAACAAAACCTAAAGGCTTGCGGGCTGCGAGGTTCCGACAGGGAGAGCAGAAGTCAAGGTGAATTTTAAAGACAAAAGCCGGGCAGTACACCTGGGCTAGTAAGACAGCAACTCAAGAGAGCCAAGACTTGCTGCTTTTAAACCAAGAAAGGCAGACGATCTCCCGGGCCCAAGCTTCCCATGGGAGAGCAACGGAGGGAAAAATGGAGCCATGAACCAGCCGTCCCTGGGTTCATCTCTTATAAAGCGTTGTGATCCTGCCTTAATATTGGAAAGGCCCCTAAAACCCCCCTCTGAATCCCATACCCCTAAAGGTGTTCTGAAAGCTTTTGATTTTTTTTGCAGTAAATTAAAGATGAAGATACTTTTTTGTTAATGTGCTAAGGATTCTGATACAGTATCATTTTAAATATAATTCTGTGTTTTGTTACATTGTTGCACCATTTTATTAATTAATCTCCAAACGATTATCTCAAGCTATTAAATGCCTGTCACTGTGTCAGATCCTAGAGATACAGACTCACTGGGCTGGTTCTCAAGGTTGATAGAGTGTCGCATAGGATAATAAATGAGAGGCAGCTTCTAACTCAGACATGGAGGTGGGGGGCAGAGGCCCAGGTGTCTGGAAAGTTCTTTCAGAGAAGACAAATGTCTAGGAGAACTGAAAACATTAAACTATTTTAGTATAGCCCATTTGAGAATCGAGGCACGTCTATTCTGAGATTTCTTGTGACTCCCCACATAAATGATGGATGATGGATTCTAATCAAGAAGTAGATTGGAGTCCTGGAGAAACACAGACCTTTATTGTGGGTTTGAATAATTGCTGCAGCACTGGAGAAGAAAAAATAATAAAATATATGCTTGATTTTTCCTATTAAGAGAATTTCCCAAAGAGGCAAGCTATCAAGGGGAGAGGGAAATGCCTCCATGTTTTCCTACATCTAGTGCCGCAAAATGGGTTGCTGCTGAAACGTGTGCGCACGCACTGCCTGGGCTGGGCTTAGGGCGCCGGGTGGGGTCTGGAGAGCTGGTTGCTCTCTCTGTGCAGTGGAGAGAGCCCTGGATTGGAAGAGAGAGCCTTGGTGCAAGCCCAGCTCTGCCACTTATTGGCTGCGTGATTTTGGACAGGCCATTTCTCCTGAGCCTCAGTATCCCCCCAGTGAGATGGGGGTGGGGGGATGGAGCGCCAACGGGGGTTTAAATGAGATGGTAGAAGAGGAAGCATTTATGTTTCCTAAATCACTAGGATGATGTCCGTTAGGTTTGCCCAGTACACTTCTTTATGAATTAGCTGTTGGATGAGTGGATCTCCTTGTGCAAAATTGCAAGATGCTGTTTTAGCTGAGTGTAACTGCAGAAGATGTGAGAGGGACAGCTGGACTCCTCCTCCTCCATCCTCCTACCTGCCAGCCCCACCCCAGGCCACGTGGGCTGGAACCAGACACCGGCCG
The DNA here is from genome assembly GCA_004027775.1 of Bradypus variegatus. Classification (NCBI taxonomy): domain Eukaryota; kingdom Metazoa; phylum Chordata; class Mammalia; order Pilosa; family Bradypodidae; genus Bradypus; species Bradypus variegatus. The sequence continues at coordinate 9,712 of PVKY010007790.1, forward strand.
TCACGCCACTCTCCTGGGCTGTACCCTTTGGTGCCCACTCACCACCACCCAGAGGACCTCAGTGCCGATGCCAAGGCCCCCTGGGTTCTGGGTGGGAGCTGCTTACCTGTCTAGCTCACCTCACACACCTGTGCTCGGACAGGCTGCATGGGCTCACACGCACCCTTTCTCCTCCGTTTCTTTGCTGCTCCTGCACTTTGCAGTGTTGCCTCCACTTCCTCACCTGCGCAGTCCTTCCAGCTGGTTCTACAGATCTACTCAAGACTTAAGACCTTCCCATGTGCTTTCCATGGTGTTCCCGGTACATACCGCCCTGGGAAGCATCTTATGCCAAGCAGCCACCATCTGTCCGCTTGTCTGTCTCCTGGTTGACTTGGGCCCCCTTGGGAGCAGGGACAGGGGTTCCGCCAGGGCATTGGAGGTGCTTGGTGAGCCTTAGTTGAGTGAATGAATTGATCAATCCCTGGATCATTCATAATTGTCTAGTAGTGTACCAGATGACTAAAAAGAAGACAAAAGAAGTAGTATTTACGAAGCCAGAGTGCAAATCCTTCATTCTTTAAAAATTTCCACCCAGAAGATGGAAAAAGGCACTGGTTACCCAGGGATACGATACTCATCACATCATCAAATAGTGTTCTGTAGCAAATGGTTCCTCACTTAACCCAGCATCAACACTCTCCTCTCCTGCTTTTAGCTGGGCACGTGGTCACACGATGCTCCCACCCCCTTGCAACAAGCTATGGCAGATGACTAAGTTCTGGCAATTAAAACGTAAGTGGAAATGTGCAGTGGAAATCCTGGGAAGGCTGCTTGAGAAGAGCCAACTTACCGGGGGGGGGGGTAGATTCCAGCCTTTCTGCCTTTCCTCTTTGTCCCGGTCAGAATTTCGGATATGATGGCTGGAGTCCCAGCAGCCATTGAGCCATTGTGGACCATAGGTGACAGTGAAGATGAAAGCCATGTGCAAGGATGGCAAAGCAGAAAGAAGGAGCGGGGGTCTCTGATGGCACAGCAGGGCGTTGCCATCTTAACCAGTTGGACAAGTTCTGGACATCTTCCCATGAGAGAGGAACACATTTATACTCTATGACAGTGGTCAGTGAAGTCTTTCTGTAAACAGTTTAGGCTTTGTGGACAGAGTGTCTGTCTCTATTACAGCACAGAAGCAGCACAGACAATCCCTAACAAATGAGTGACTGTGTTCAGATGAAATTTTAATTACAAAAACAGGTGGCTGGACTTGGCCCATGGCTGGAGTTTGCTGACCCCTGTTCTCAGGCACTGCTATTTTGAGCCTTTCTGATGTGAGTAGCCAAACTTAACCCTAACTAAAACGTCATTCAGTGAGATGAATCTTTTGATTTGGAAGAGAGATTTGCTTGCTTTTTAATTTTTTATTTCCTTCAGTAAACAGTTTCTCCCTTAGCCTGATTTGAATTATGCAAAGTTCTGGCAGCCCTGTTTCCAGACTTTTTAAATTATTAAGACCAGCTGAATCAGATCCAGGGTTTCTCTAGGCTTCCCTCAGTTCCACTATGTTCTGTTTGGAGGATTCCAGCAGAATGTAAGTGGGCTGGTCGTCAGATGCGTGGACCAAGAGAGTGGACGACAAAGTCAAGGCCGGCGAGAACTGAAAGAAGAACCTTCGCAAGAGCCCCTCACGCGAGTCTGACTGAACCGCAGAACTCTCGGGCCAACCCACCGCCGCTCGCTGGACTCCGTTTCAGGGGAATTGGACAAGCCACGCTGACATGTAGCAGCCGGTCAGGAGCTGGCCTTGAAGATTCTTTCCAGCGAGGACGTTGCCTGTTGCTGTAAGGCTGCCTAGGCCTGGTGTGTCCTGTAAAAGCAGAACAAGATGGTGGAGACCGAGGGTAGGGTAGGGTGGGGTGCTGGTTGAAGCTGTTAAGAACCCTGGAAAAGGCCATGCTCTTTTAATTCACTCCTGTGGGTGCAGACCTGTTGTGGGTGGGACCTTTTGTTTAGGTTATTTCAATTGAGGTGTGACTCCCCCATTCAGGGTGGGTCTTCATCCTCTTGCTGGAGTACTTTATAAGAGGGTAAAGCACATTCAGAGGCTAAGAGATGAAATTCAGAGAAGCTTAAGGAAAAAGCCCCCAGAGTAGCTGAGAGAGCCACTGAAGCCAGAAGCTGAAAGCAACGAGTCCTAGGAGAGAAGGCCCAGCAGACGCCGCCATGTGCCTTCCCATGTGACAGAGGCGTCCCGGGTGCCGGCAGCCTCTCTTCAGAGTCCAGGTATTGTCCTGTTGATGCCTTAAGTTGGATGTTTTTATGGCCTAAGAACTGTAAATTGAAAGTTAATAAATCCCCATTGTAAAAGCGAACGCATTCTGGTATGTTGCATTCTGGCAGCTTTAACAAACCAAAACAGATAGCAAGGTGATTTCCCCACCTGCACCAACTCCCGCCAATTAGTGTAGCACTATAGGGCCCTGCACTGAGGAGGTTCTGTGTCAGGCTGGGCTCCCCGACCAGTGCCTGCCCTGGGTGGGGCCCAAGTGGGGGACACACTCAAGGGACGTTAAAGCTAGAAGGCAGTCCCAGCTTAAACACGCTCTGAGGCCCATACTTCACAGATGGCGATGCCAGGACTTGGAGATGTGAAATGCTTCATGCAAGTTACCCAGCTAATTAGTGGTAAGACCCTAAGTAGAAGTCAAATGCTTGGCTCAGCATACAATACTGCCCAGATTTAAAGATTATATTAGTTTTTATACTTTTCATTGATTTTTCCTTCTTTCTCTCTAACATGGAAACCAAGCCAGCTTGCTACTGAGCTCTTTGCTTGCTGCCCATGGCCAAGCTTCTCAAGCTCTCAGGTTCCTGGTATTCTATAAGCCTGATCCTCCAGGAGCCATTGAATTCTTTGAGCCCTTGATCACCTTCCAGTAATTCCTCTGTGGTTGTTATGCTGATGATGGTCAGAATCAGTCAAGAACTATGACTGATAACAGAAATTGATCCAGAGAGTGGGTTTCCAGAAAGACTTCCCAGGGAAGTACAGGAATAGGGAACTGAGTATCTAACCTAAATTACACAGAAGGCAAAGAAAGTCCTATTTCATGTCCAAAATGTCCAGGAGTCTTCATCGCAGGCACAGGACCCTGCTCATATTTTTCCCTTCTTTTCCCCATCTGTTCTTTTGTGTGTAGGATTTCAGCTGTCCTGTCATCCAGTTCATGAATCTTTTCTTCTGCCTCTTTAAATCTGCTGTTGTATGTCTCCATTGTGTTTTCATCTCTTGTGTTGTTCCTTTCATTCCCATAAGTTCTGCTGATTGTTTTATCAAACTTTCAAGTTCTTACTTATGTTTCCCTGGTGTCTTCTTTATATCCTTCATCTCTTTTGCCATATCTTCCGTAAACTCATTGATTTGATTTTTGAATTGATTTAGGAGATTTGTTTTATTAATAATTAGTTGTTTCAATTCCTGTATCTCAGTTGAAGTGCAATTTTGTTCCTTTGACTGGGCCATATCTGTGTTTTTCCTAATGTGATTCATACTTTTTTGTTGTCTAGGCAGCTGGTTTCCTTGCTTACCCCAATCAGACTTTCCCAGAACAGATGGGCCCAGGTCTCAGAAGGAAGGTGTATTCAGTATCAGGTTTCCCTTAGGGTGAGATCCTGCAGGTTGTCAGACTTTCCTGTGAGGCCTCTAGACTCTGTGCTTTTCCTTTCCTGCCCAGCAGGTGGCACTTGTCAGCCCACAGCTCCCCACTGGTGTAAAGAGGTGTGTTCCATTCAGTTCTCAACAGACTCTGTCCCAGCCAGGGACTGAGGGTGTCAGGAGGGAAGCTTAAGCTGTTTCTGTTTTTTTCTCCCCCCAGGCCCTGGGGTCTGAATTCTCCAAGGGAGGGCAGGCACTAGATCTGGGCCCCACCTCCTTCCTTTTAGGGAAGATACACCCCCTAGGGAGTTATCTTCTACACTTGAATTCCTCCTTTGTCTCTCTGACTCTGTTAACTCCACCCTTGCCTGGGTCACCGCTGACAATTGAAAATGCCTGAGGCTTTCTCTAATGAGCTGCTTGGGATGAAAGAGAAAAAAAAACAGAGAAAGCGAGAAAGCCCCTTTTCAGAGCCAGTCCCCAACCCCCAGTTTCACTGGTCAACCAGTGTTGGTACCCATTTCTCTGTGCCCCTTTTCTTGGCACACAGCCATTTTCCAGTATGCTGAGCTCAGCTGCTCCAAAGTCTCTGTTTTTGTTTTTTTGTTTTTTTGTTTTTAATGCATTTTATTTCCAACAGTCCCACCTCCTTTCTACCAGGAGGAATCTCTGGTTCCTTTCCTGTTTGGCCCGGGTTTATCTGTGCTTCTAGCTTGTATTCAGTAGTCCATATTTGTTAATTAAAACTGCAATTGGAGTGAGTTACTTTCCTTTGCTCCAGGGAACCAGCTTTTTTCCAGAGGGAAGTGTTTCTGCTCAGCCAAGTGTGCCAGTGGGGGAGGGGCACCAGCTCCACAGTTTGGGGAGCTTTACTTACAGTTCTAGTTTGCGATCTCAGCCATTCCACCAATTCCAGGCTGTGTATGATACGTGTTCAGACACGGATGTCCCCCAACAGTTGTTCAGACTATTTATTTACTAGCTGTTCTTGACTATTTACTAGTTGCTCTAGAGGACTAACTAAATTCCACACCTCTCTATGCTGCCATCTTGCCCCACCTCTCAGCTTTGCCTTTTGAGAGCTTTTTAGACAAAGCTGCACCACAGCCTCTAGGCCAGGATGGGGACAACTCCAAAGACACTTCCCATCGTCTGAATCCTGTGTGGCTCATAATTTGAATCAGGATCCAC
>PVKY010007791.1:0-14606 GCA_004027775.1 Bradypus variegatus
GCAAATATTAGGGACCAGCCTAGGAGATCGTGCACAAACTGCAAGGGAAGACTGATGCCGGGGCCAGCCAAACAGAAAGTTAAGAGTCAAACCATATTGGGCCTCCTAAGCCAGATTAAGAACGGTTGTCTTTATTCAAGGTACAACAGGAAGCCATGGAAGAGTTTTAATTTGGAGAAGGTGTAATTTGCAGGAAGCAGTATGATCACATTTGCATTTCAAAAAAGTTTTCCTGGCTTCAGGGTAGAGAATATTAGAGAAGAGCAAAGAAGGCTGTAGAGTCTATTAGAACACACAAGACCAGTGGTGAAGATGGAGATAGCGATAAGAAATTGACAAGATTTGGTAATGAATAAGAGTGCACAGGAGTTGAGGAAGGGAGATGTCAGAGAAGTATTCTGGGTTCCTGCTTTACATAAATCAATAGATGGTGATTCCATCCACTGAGATAGTGAAGTGTAGGACTGGAAAGAAAGATAATGGGTTTAGTTCAGGGCAAGTGGAGTTTGGCAGTTTCTCAAAAAGATAAACATGGAGTTATCATATGACCCAGCAATTCTACTCCTACATACCCAAGAGAAATAAAAACATACAGCTACATAAAAACTTGTACACATATGTTCCTAATAGTTTTAACCCTAATAGCCAAAAAGTGGAAACAACCCAAGTTTGCAACAAGTGGTGAATGGATAAACAAAATGTGGTTATATCCATACAATGGAATATTATTCATCCATAAAAAGGAATGAAGTACTGACACAAGCAACAGCATGGATAACCCTTGAAACTTCACACTAAATAAAAGAAGCCAAACAAAAAAGGGCCATGTATTGTATGATTCCATTCATATGAAATGTCCAGAGTAGGCAAATCCATGGAGAAAGGAAGTAGATTAGTCATTATCAGGGGCTAGGGGTGGGGTAGAGGGAAAGGAATGGGGAGTGACTGCTAATGGGTACAGATTCCTTTTTTGGGTGATGAAAATGTTCTAAAATTGATTGTGGTGATGGTTGCACAGCTCTGTATCATACTAAAAACTATTGAATTGTACACTTTAAATGGCTGAATAGTGTGGTATGTGATTAATATCTCAATAAAGCTACTATAAAAAAATTAATAGAGTGTCATTCAACTGTCAGTTTGACAGCAGGCTAATATTTGAGTAACCGGAGTCTCTGAAGGAGAAGAGATATATACCAAAACAGACAAAAATTGAATTGGAGAAATTCAAGACTATATATGGAAAAGAGAAATTTCAAAAACAACTTTAAAAAATGATCATTAATATCTTCTGAAAATTAAAAAAAAAAAAGGATACCACACTTGTGAAACAAGAAGGGGATGATTTTTTTCTTGAACAAAAAAGATGTGCTTTTTGAAATTTAAGAAAAATGCAAAATGAAAAACACTGAAGGTAGTTTAGAAGATAAAGTTGTGCAGATCTCCCAGAGGGTAGTGCAAAAATATAAAAAGAAGGAAAAAAAAAGAGAAGACAAGTAGAGGATCATCCCAAGAAGTACAATATGTGAAAAACAAGAGTTCTAGAATAACAGAACAGAGGAAACAGGATATCTGTTTTTTTTTTTAATTCAACAAAATTTACCTGAGTTTCTAGATGGAAAGGAACTACTAAGTGCTCAGCATAATGATTGAAAATAAACCCCCACAAAGGCATTTAATAGTTAAATTTTAGACTGAGGACAAAGATTTTAATAATGAGAGAGCAAGAGCTAATGGGTCATGTCCTAATGGCTATGAATCAAAACTTCTGATTTCTCAATTCAACAGTGGAAACAACTGAAGTCAATAGAGTGATGCCTTCTAAATTCTGAAAGAAAATTATCTTCCATCCAGAATTGCATACCTTGTCAAAATAACAATCAAATGTGAAAATAGAATAAAGATGTTTTTAAATACCAAAATGGATTCCCCACTCTCCCTTTCTCAGGAAGCTTCTAGAAGATCTGCTGTAGCAAAACAAGATAGCAATCGAGGGATTGAGAATGCCTTTTTGACCAAAAGGGTGAAAAGAAAGGCAGCAAAATAAGGTCTTAGTGGCTAAGAGAATTCAAATGGAGTCAAGGGGTTGTCCTGGAGGTGACTCCTATGCAAGCTTCACCTAGATATGCCAAATGACCACAGTATGATAAGCCCAAGTCAACAGTAGCCCCTAACTGAGACCCTATAAAAAAGTTTCACTCACTAAGTTTATTCCTCAGAAACTTAAATCCTCCAGCGAACTCCTATGACAGCTAAGTCCCAAACCCAGAGGCAACAGCCTCTTCAAGAACATCAAGGAGATGTGTCCCCTTTGCTCATATAGTTGACACCCCTTTTCAACATGAACAGGTTAGGGTGGTCACTGCCTAGACATCCCTGAAGATCAGGAAAGTGATGAAACCAGAGGAAGGGGTAGCAACAGAATTGCTACCCCTTCAACAATGTAAATGGAATTTACAAGGATTATGAATACTGAATCTTTATATAATATTTTTCTTTGTTGCTAGGTATTAGAATAGTTAGAAGGAAAAAACCGAAATGGTGGAACTGTAACAAATAGCATCCTTGGAAATTTGTTCTATAGCTACTTGTTAAATTGTAATTTGAAAGCTATCCCTTTTTGTATACATGCTGTATTTCACAATAAGGAAGTAACTGAAACTATGGTACTATAACTCATAATAACTTTGGAAATTTCCTATATATCTATTTGTTAAATATACTTTGAAAGATACCTTTTTGTATATATGTCATATTTCATAATAAGGAGATAACTGAAACTGTGGAATTGTAACCTATAACATTCTTTGAAATTTGCTCTCTGCTTGTTAATTTGCATGTGGAAAGTTATCACTTTAAGTATATATGTTATATTCCACAATAAAAAAAAATGTAAAAAAACACAAGAGAGCAAAATGAGAAAGAGGAAGAAACAGACACAAGAAAATAGAAGATCCATCTAGAGATGATGGAGGTTCTGCGGTGAAAGGAGATTCTGGGTGATGGCTATGTATCAGTCACAGAGGGCACCAGGAGAAAACTTCTTTAGAGGATGAACCTGACAGAACACCTTATATGAAAAAACATTTTGAGAGGCAATTAGACAACTGATAGAAATTCTGGGGTTGATGTCCTAAATCTATTTAAAAAAAAAAACAACAAAACTAAGCAAATGAGAAAAAACACTTGTTAACTGCAAAATAAACCAGAAATTGTGTTGAAATGTAACCACAGTTGTCTTAAATGGCTCAGCTGAGAGCAGCACACATGCTCATTACATTGCAATAAAACCATGTTGAGAGGGCAGGGATGAGGGAATAGGAAATGTGTCTGGAGTGCAGTGAGGTGGAGGGAAAAAAGAGAGCTAAATCCTCATCTTCCTTGGGGAAAGTTAACATATAATGTCTTAACCTGAAGGTAGACTGGGATATAGTTCTACCATCATGTTGTCTATGGACATGGAGACAAATACCAAAAGAATCAGCTGAATGAGGAGAGTGATTGCCTTTGGGAAGGCACAAAGCTGGAGACTGCTGTTTTTCTTATCAAACGTTATAGAACTAGTTGATTGTGTGTGTAAAGATTTGATAAAAATTAAAATTTAAAGTTTGTGTTTTCAGAACCAAATTGTCCTACCTACCAGGGGTTATAAATCTCCCTGGCAACATGGGACATGACTTCCAGGGATGAGCCTGAACCCAGCTTCGTGAGATTGAGAAAGTCTTCTTGACCAAAAGGGGGAAGAGAAATGACACAAAATAAAGTTTCAGTGGCTGAGAGTTTTCAAATGGAGTTGAGAGGCCATTTTGGAGGTTATTCTTATGCATTATATGGGGACATCCCTTTTTAGTTTTTAGTGTATTAGAATAGCTGGAAGGAAATACCTGAAACTGTTGAACTGCTATCTAGTAGTCTTGATTCAGTTATACAGATGACTGCATAACTATATAGCTTATATGGTGTGACCGTGTGATTGTGAAAATCTTGTGGCTCACACTCCCTTTATCCAGTGTATGGACAGATGAGTAGAAAAATGAGAACAAAAAGGAAACAAACAATCAGTGGGGAGAGGGGGTATGGGATGTCTTGGGTGTTCTTTATTATTTTTATTTTTATTCTTTTTTTGGAGTAATGAAAATGTTCAAAAAATGTGGTGATGAATGCACAACTATATGATGATACTGTGAATAACTGACTGTACACTTTGGATGATTGTATGGTATGTGAATATATATCAATAAAATTGCATTAAAATTTATATATTTAAAAAAAAAAGTCCAAGCCTTTCAATCCTACATTACAAGTTCATTTCTTAATACTCTACTTGACACAGACACTGATCCCAGCATTTCCCCTGGGATATTTCATGGCTTGTCAATTTTTATTTTGTCCTAGGGCTGTGTCTGGTAAAAGACAAGGTATTGTCAACTTTTTTTTTTCTCTATTTGAAAATGTTCAAATTAACTGAAAATAGAAATTACAGAATAATGGGTAGGAATAAATTCAGAGATATCAGTATCATAAATAAATTAGAATGGGTTACTAATTTCACATAGTAAAAGCAGAGATTCTCAGCTGAGTGAAAACCAAACTAATACAGACCAACAAAGAACTACAACCCCACCCCAGTCAACACACACACACACACACACACACACACACACACACACACACACACTCAGGACATTTACACTGATGTTCCCTCTGGAAAACTTTTCTGTCGTCTCACAACCTCAGCTCGGGGGTAGCCTCCCCTGTGAAGCCTGCTCTGGGCTTCCTGCCTGAGGTGGTTGGCAGACTCTGGGTCCCCATGGTCCTCTGCGTTTGTGCTCACAGCCACAGGGATTACCCTGACTGCAGTCCTCTCTAACAGGGCTCAAGAGCTCCCTGCTGGGGAAGCCACCCTTTGTGACTCACACGCAACTTGTTACGCAGAAGAGCCAGCCACTCGCCGCAGCAGGCAGGGCCACGGCAGCACCCGCCCAAGGAAAGTCCATCTATAGATGGCCCATAAGTGGACCGGAATAAAAGCTTTGCCCAATGGAGATAAGGTGATTATATTAGACTAATAGTATCCTCTCCTTTGGAGCATCAGACTGAGCACTTGGTAAGAAGGGAAGATGCTGAATGACAAGAGAGAGAAGACAGTCTCCAGATCTTCCAAGGCAGTCAGTGGAAGCCGTGAGTAAGCAAGCAGCAGTGATGAGTAAGCAGGAGCTATGTGGTAGAGAAAACCTCTGCGTGGAGCAGAGTGAGATGATATGACCCAAGTGGAAGAAGCAGGGAGGAGCTGAGTCACCCCAATGGGTGCTGCTGAATGATGAGTGCTTATTAAAGCTGCCTCAGATACTGCACCTCTTTCCCAATTTTTCCACAGCATTCCAAGTTCCAGGAGGCCTGCTAAGCTGCTCCTGGTTCCGGGTGATTCCTTTGGTCCTTATATGGGACAACTTGAGTGACACTGTTTCTTGCATTCAAAGAAAACCTAATAGACACAACCCCTCCCAGCATTTACCATACTGCCTTATGATTCTCTGCTTTTACATCTCCCCATCTAGACCTGAAGCTCCCTGAGGGTCTGCTTTTTGTTATAATTCTTGTACGCCCAGTGCCTGGATGATGGGAGGGCATTAATACTTCTGTTTGAGTAAATAAAAGGATGCATGATTAATTGAATACGTCTTATAAGTTTGCCCGTTTCCCATGTTGTTTGTGGGTCTCACATAGAAACTTCCCAATCAGCAGGAATTACCTTCTAACTCCTCGTGGCGGTGTCTGGTAGATGACCAGATGTAAATCGACGAAGGAGAAACACTTGCTGGTGGTGATGATTCTCCAACGTACCTGCTAAATATACGGAAGGATTAGGCAGCTGATATCTGTGCTGAGATCTAAATCTCCTTGCTCAGTTGTGTACCTCTGTACATAATTAAAGGTTAAAGAAGTGTTGTGTGGGTTTTTATAGAAATCAAAAGTACATGCAATTCTTCTCAAGGCTTGTTGATTACTCTTAATGCATTGTGTTTTAATTTTGATCTCTGGAAAATATCAGGAACAAGGAAAGAACTTCCCACCCCCACCCCACCAACCCCCGGCTCCATAGGAAAAACAGTATTGAATTAATACAAATATCTTGGATCGACCCGCTTTTGAAAATAAGAAACTCGCCTCACCCTCCCAACAGGCCTGAAGTCTGCACAGTTTGTCCGCCAAGAGAGTGGGATTTGGCAGCACTCCTTGTAAACTTCAACCGCAGGAGGCCTCTGATTGAATTGAAATTGTTTCCTCTGGTCAGATTTTGTTGGTGGTACACCCCCCCTCAGGATGTGAATTCATCGTGTTTGCTGTGGGGCGAGCCTGCGACGGTGGTGAGGGCGAGTGGGGGGTGAACGTATGTGTGTGTGTGGTGTGTGTGCATTTATCCCCTAGCGTCCCTAGAAAGGGCATTGACACAACTCAAAAGACTCCTGGAAGATTATGTTCATTCTTGTTCATCCTCAATATTTTTGAAAGTGATTGGAATATAATCAGCAAAAAACAAGGCAAGAAAATTGGAAATGGTGAAATGCAAAAGGTCAAATTGTCAGTGAATCTTCCACAGCTCATTAACTCAGCCTCCTCTGACAATGCACTTGGCAACCTCGGAGGGGCCAGCGATATCCAGAGAGAGAAGGGCCTTGCCCTCTGGCATCATGGAGGTAGGAGGAGTGGAGAAAGAAAGGTTTGGGCTGTGATAAAATTCCATCTTGACTCTTGGAGGACTAGCAAAACTGCTTGTTCTTCAGGGAGACTCTATCCCTAAAGAAACAAAACTATATCACACAAGGCACACAAGACGACTGAAGTCCTCAAGCAAGGGAGAATTTTGTTTTTGGTCACTAGCCCTAGGACTTGGACTTCTATAGGAGACTATCCACCAGCCTAACTAAATCCTCATGGTTTTCCATTCTGGGTGCCAGGAAATGGATAGCAAGTGCTCCCCAGGGCATCAGCAGCTCACCGGGGAGTAGGAAGCCACAGGATAAACGTGGTGATTTTTCAGTTCATCAGTTTTAGTCAATTCAATGGCAAGTAATTTAAAACACTGATATTAAAACAAAAGCAAACATATTATGAATATAATGCAAAATTTTCAGGCACTTTTTTTTTTTTTAACATAAAACGGAGGGCTCTGTAGCAATGTCCCGCCTGCGGTGGGATGCTAAGCCATGCCCAGGAGAACCCGAGGAGATGCATTCGCTCTCTCCTCTGCCATTAGAAATTTTGGTGGACAGATTTGCAAAGCACTACCATATTCCACGGAGCACCATGGAGCAGGTTTCCTTTTCCTACTAACAGAATTTCGGAGTGAAGAAAACATTAGATAGTTTTAACGGCCATTTTACAAATGAGGTCGGAGGTGGGAGAGGAGGAGAGCCTCGCCCACCCTCCTGCAGCGGGGCGGCCGGGGCTCCCCTGTCCCCAGCAAACCCGGAAGGCGAGCCGGGCCCCAGCCGAGGCCGTTTATGTCGCCAAGAGAAAACCTTCACCGGCACGGAGGGACCACAAACGCATTTCACGCTGCGACTCGGATAAGCAGAGAAAATAAGTTTATTTTTTGCTCATTTGGTTTGATTTGGTTTCCGTTTTAGGAGTGAGGGAAAAAACCTGAAAACCCAATCTCTGTTTTAAACTTTAATCCAAAGCAGAACATTAATGGGTTTCTAAGGTCATGCACATCTCAGGGCTGATGGCGCCGCCTCTCCCCGCGCCTCCCCCGCCCTCGGGGCTCTGCAGAAGGATGGCTCGGGGGGCTGGGGCGAAGTGGGGCTGGGGGAAGGGGTCCTCGGGCCTCGCCCAGCCCAGCTGCTGAGTGCCTGCCCGGGGCCCGCCGGGGAATCACAGGCTTGAGTGGCTCCTGGGCATTCAGCTGGCGTCTGCTGCTGTTCAGCTTGTAGTCTGTTTTGCTCTCGGCCCCTCCCTGCTGACGCAGCCTCCCCTTGGCTGTCGCTGGCTGCGCAGCGCTCTGCGCTTCCGCCCGTCCTCCATCTGCTCTCCGAGCCCTGCGGTCCCCGTTGCCTCGCCCAGCCTTGGCGGTGGGGCCACCTCACCTTCCCACAGCAAGCTCCACAGGAGGCTCGGGGACTCCCAATATCCATGCCACATGCAAGGCAAGCGGGGCTCGGGGGTGCACCCAGACTCTCTCCGCCACGTGACCACGCCACCCCAGGGATGGACCTGCGCTTCGCGATGGTGATGGACCCTGGCACAGCGCTCTACTCCCAAGTTCCAGATGACCAGCGGGGACAGGGGCCCCAGACCTAGGTGGTCCCCCACTCTATCAGAATTTACCTCTTTCGGGGATGAAGTCTAAAGAGGGGAGACAGGAACACCCATCTTAATTATGCTCCTTCCGATCTCTCTCCCACTCCCGTTATTCTCCCCAAATCCACTGGCCCAAAAGACGCAAGCATTCTCTGAATTAATGTACTTTCTTCTTCCACATTCTGGTCTTTTGGACAGGAGTTTATACTATGGGGCAAAATTTATGATCTGGAGGGCCAAGAGGGACTAACTAGGAACCAAAAGAATCTAAAACAATCCTCCTATCATCTTGTTTTTAAAGCCTGTTCTTGAGGACCTACCCTATTTTTTAATATAATTTTATTGAGATATATTCACATAACATACACTCCTTCAAAGTGTGCGATCAGTTCACAGTATCATCATATAGTTGTGCATTCATCACCACAATCTTTGAACAGTCTCATTACTCCAAAAAATAAAATTAAAATTAAATTAAAAGTTTCCAAAACATCCCCTTTCTCTCCTCCCCCCATTTTAAAATTCAATTTTATTGAGATATATTCACATACCATACAATCATCCAACGCATACAATCAATTGTTCACAATACCATCATATAGTTGTGCATTCATCACCCCAATCTATTTTTTGAACATTTTCCTTGTACCAGAAAAAGTGAAAATAAGAATAAAAAAATAAAGTAAAAGTGAACACCCAAAATCACCCCCACTCTATTTTTCATTTATTTTTTTGTCCCCATTTTTTTACTCATCCATCCATACACTGGATATGGATGTGATCCACAAGGTTTTCACAATCACAGTGTCACCCATTGTAAGCTACATTGTTATACAATTGTCTTCAAGAGTCCAGGCTACTGAGTTGCAGTTTGATAGTTTCAGGTATTTACTTCCAGCTATTCCAATGCATTAAAACCTAAAGTGGGATTATCTATACAGTGCATAAGAATGCCCACCAGAGTGACCTCTCGGCTCCATTTGAAATCTCTCAGCCACCGAAACTTTATTTCGTTTCATTTCACATCCCCCTTTTGGTCAAGAAGATGTTCTCAATTCCACAATGCTGGGTCCAGATTCATCCCTGGCAGTATATCCCGCATTGCCAGGGAGATTTACACCCCTGGGTATCAGACCCCACATAGGGGGGACCTCCTCCCCCCATTTTTCATTTTTTTTTCATTTTCATTTCATTTTTTTCATTTTCATTTCATTTTTCATTTTTTTTAAAATACAGTTTTACTGAGATACATTCACCCACCCTAAGTCATCCACAGTGTACAATTGATTATTCACAACACCATCATACATTTCTGTATTCATCACCAGAATCAATTTTTGAAACTTTTCCTTACTCCAAGATAAAAATAAAAGCAAAAAAGAACAACTAGACCTTTCCATCCCCTCCATCCCACCCTATTCTTTATCTAATGAGGACCTACCATATTTTGCCATCCTAGCTTGGTTTCTTAGGGGTGAGAAGTTATCAGATGGTGGGAGACTCAAAGAGGGAAGTTAAAATGCATCAATTTAGTATTTTAAAAAATTTTATCCCTGCTACATGACCATATTTGCAGAGCTGAATGGCCAAACTGTAAATGCCCTATATGAATCTCTACTGGAAAACAATTTCTGTTTCAAAATGCTTCTCAAGTATCAAAATTATTCAATCTTCTCCTACACCTAGCCTCTCTCTGAGCAGCACCACAGTTTCTGAATCAAAGATTGGAGTATCTTGTATGTCAAAGGATTTTTTTGTTAATTTATTGTGAATTAGGTATCTTATTTTTTGTTGTTATTGTAGACTCATCAAAAAGAACCAAAGGTAATCTATCAATTTTCCTTATTAGAAGAACAGCCCTTGAACCCAAAAAGGGAGGGGATAGAGATGTGCCAAGTATCATCCATCGCTAGACGGCTAGAGAAGTTGTCCTATCAGTGGCTTTAGGGACCCTGGGCCCACCTCACAGCACCCCATGAAGGTGACAGAGGATGAGCGTCTGGGGAGTGGATTAGGGTCTGAGAACCCAACACTAAGTTCCGGTGGTTTTGAGGGCTGTGGAATATCTGAGAATGGGATCTTGGCCCACACCAGGGGAGTCACCTTCATCTGAGAGGATGAAGGAGTTTCAGTAATGAGCTTCTCTTCAGCAAACATGTTAAAATGAACAACAGAGGTCCCTCTCTACTTCCCTGAGTTGCACAAGCCCCAGGAATCTTCTGTGATCCCAAGCGAAGGGATTTAGAACCCTGAAAAACCACTGAAACCAGATGTACCTCCAATTAGATTGCTAAGGACTGAATTTGATTTAATTTTATTTAGAAAAATAAATATGATGTGTCTTTCTCCCAGGGTTATGGAGCAATAGACACAAATCATAATTACTTATGCAATTGTTGTATCAACTTTATGTTATGAGTACAAAGACCATTAATAAATTTGATTTTGATGACAATTCAGTCTACATATTACAGAAATGTGCCATGATTCCTGAGCAAGTCATTTCTACCTTCTGATGTTATTCTGTCTTCTCTACATTCTTCCCTCCCTCCCTTTTGTTCATTCTGCAAGCATTTACTGATAGCCTTCCATATGCTGGATGTTGAAGATAAAAATAAACATATCTGTGTTTTATGCATGATTTTCCTGTAAACTTAACAACTTCTCTAGTAAAAACCCCTGCACTTAGTGACCTTATAGAACAGACACAGAAGAAAACCAACTTAGAATGTGATAAATGCTCTTACAGGTTTTTGGGTCACTAGGACAGCTAGACAAGCAGTCACTAACCCAGCTGTACGTCTCCATTTTTCAAAATGGGGAAAATAACATTATTCTGCAAATGAAATAATGAAACAAACTTGGTGAATGTTCCAAAAGAAGAAATTGGATTAGTGAATCACATAACAGAATTAACATATTCCAATTAATACAAGACTGCGGCATGCTAGAAATAAGGCAGAATAACTTGGTAGAGACTCTTAAAAAGAAAATGCTGCCATCACTTTAAATTTCATTCACAGGAGATTCAAGGTTCCATGAAGGTTAACCAGGATATTACACAAACAGGACTTTGGTCACAAACCCTTCATTGTGGGATTTAGAATGACTTATCATTGTCACAGGTGTGGTTTGAAAGAAGTCACCTGTTTGCCCCACACCCCCACCCCTGCCCCATGCACAGAATAAGCTGGAAGATTCCTGAGACCTAACTTTCTATCCCCTACCGCTGGCCTTCCCCCAGAGCAAAGAATAGGGGTGGGGGTAGAGGGGTGGGGAGGAGGGGTGCCCTCCATTGATCACTTTCCTTTGGTTACAGAAGGTATTGCACAGGTGGATTGCAAACCTGTATTTCTCATCCAGATTGTTCTTTCCAAGAGACCTTTTAGGCTTAAAATCTGAAACTTGTCACCCAAAGTATATGGATCAGTTTTGATATGACTTCCCACTTCTTTTGGACATTCCTGACCCATGTCTTTTGTCCACTATTATTTAACTTTGACCTGAGTAAGTAATCACTCATACAGCTACGGCTCCCTCTAAGATCCACAGAAATTTTATGTACAAAACAGAGAGAAAGAATTCAGCCTGAATGTTAGTTTCCTATAGAAGAAACAAACAATAACAGAGATCAAAATAAAGTAAGAGGTTCTTAAGAAAATATTTTCAAATAAAAAGATTTTAGTTTTTTAACAGTGTGGCACTAGTTTTTACATCATTCTTTCAGTGTACTTTTCTTGTCTTATTTTAATGCCCTTTTGGGAAATGTTATATAGTGAATACATCATTTAAAAAACAAAATTTCTCTAACACATTTATATCATCAGTAAATGGATTTAAGTGGTTGTTTAATATGAATTCTTTACTGATGAGTGGTCAGTGATATGGCTGAAACAATATTAAATAATTTGTTTGGATTAACCTGCAAAATAGAAAAACCAAATGCAGAAGAGAAAAGATAAGACACAGTTTGCCAGCATTTGAATGATTATTCTCGCTCAGAATTTCAGCTAAAGGCATAAATCATAGCAAGTAATTTATAGCAAAACATCTTCCTGTAGACTTTATTATTATCGCTTAGAAGAAAACCTCTGGGAGGGGTAGATTTAAAAAATGCAAACCCCAAATGAATCTTACGTTGGCTAAGGTCCAAACTATCTTGAAACTTTGAAGTGACAGTAAAATCCAGGCAGTATCAGCACAGATCACACTATGAATTATATGTGGGGACCCCAACTAAACCAAAATGATACCAAGTACAACCCTAATAATTAAAAATCTAAGAAATTGAAAAATTGCACAAATAACTTATTTACAAATGTTGCTGGTAGGCTATAATAATGCCATGTCATCTTCATTTTCTTCTCTTTTTCCTCCCTGGTTGAGACTTATAAACAAATTGGACTTGGACTTTGCGCTTTCATTTGGGCAGCAAGATGTCGGGACAAACCAGCAGGGCCCAGCAGAGGTAGCAAATGCACCCCTCTGCCAAATCCCATCAATAATGTATGGGCCAGCGGCTGTTTATCACTGGGCAATGCCCCCTTCCTGAGGCTTCTGCAGGCCTCTTTCCCCATGGACAGCCAGGCCAGCTGTCTGGGCAGTAGGAATAGGCCTCCTTTCCCAAGCCCAGACCTGTGGGAAAATCTTCATTGGCCAGTAATTGATTCCACCCTGCCAGCTCCATTACTCTAGGCTTCGTGAAACTGGCAGCAAGCTGGGGAAGGGAAACTGCAGAAGGCCGCGAGGGGGCTGGGAGCATGGGCCGGAGGCCCCTCTGCAATTAACACTAATCTGAAAATTGGCCTCTGACAGCAAAGTCCAGCACCTGACAGCTAATTACTTATGTCAGACTGATGTGCACTTTCTCTGGAAAGGTTATTTATCAGAAACAAGATTTTGCTGTGTTTTTTTCCCCCTTTTCCCTCTTTTTCTGTTTGTCTTAGTTGAAAACAGTGGGGAATTGTTCCTGGTTGCTTGGATCTTAGAAACCCTGAAAGTTCTCACACTTCATTTAATTGAATGGCTCCTAATATCTTTCTAAGACCCAGTGCACATGGGCTCACCTGTGTGGAAACCAGAGAAAACTTACATATCCCAGATGGTGGGGCTCATTTACTTTTATAAAGGGAACCAAAGTGACAGAGAGACAGAAAGTCTGAGGTAATCAATGCGGAAACAGTAAGGATTCAAGAAGGGTCAATCCAACTTCATTCATCTAATTTTCAACAAGCCAATCCACAGTGTAGTAGATCAGTGTGCCAGTTTGGATGTATTATGCTCCCCAGAAAAAGCCATGTTCTTTTAATGCAGTCTCGTGGGAACAGACACATTAGCGTTCATTAGGTTGGAACCTTTGGATTGGGTTGTTTCCATGGAGATGTGACCCACCCAACTGTGGATAATACCTTTGACTGGATTATTTCCATGGAGGTGTGGCTCCACCCATTCAGCGTGCAACTATTTTGAAACGCAATCTACGAGCAAGCAGACACCAGCTATGTGCCTTCCCAGCTAACAGAGGTTTTCCAGAGGCCCTCAGTGTTCTGCAGTGATGGTACCCTATTGCTGATGCCTTTGTTTGGATATTTGCATGGCCATAAGACTGTAAATTTGTAACCAAATAATCCCCTGTTCTAGTTTGCTAATGCTGCCAGAATGCAAAACACCAGAAATGGATTGGCTTTTCTAAAAGGGGGCTTATTTGGTTACACACTTACAGTCTTAAGGCCATAAAGTGTTCAAGGTAACACATCAGCAATCGGGTACCTTCACTGGAGGATGGCCAGTGGTGTCCGGAATACCTCTGTTAGCTGGGAAGGCATGTAGATGGCATCTGCTACAAAGTTCTGGTTTCAAAATGGCTTTCTCCCAGGACTTTCCTCTCTAGGCAACAGTTAGTTCTTCAAAAATGTCACTCTTAGTTGCACTTGGGGTATTTGTCCTCTCTTAGCTTCTCTGGAGCAAGAATCTGCTTTCAACAGCCATCTTCAAACTGTCCCTCATCTGCAGTTCCTGTGCTTTCTTCAAAGTGTCCCTCTTGGCTATAGCTCCTCTTCAAAATGTCACTCACAGCTTCACTGAGTTCCCTGTGCCTGTCAGCTCATTTATATGGCTCCACTGATCAAGGCCCATCCTGAATGGGTGGGGCCAGGTCTCCATGGAAATATCTCATCAAAGTTATCACCTACAGTTGGGTGGGGTGCATTTCCATGCAAACAACCTAATCCAAACATTCCAACTTAATCCCCACTAATATGTCTGCCCCACAAGATTGCATCAAAGAATATGGCTTTTTCTGG
>PVKY010007792.1:0-14601 GCA_004027775.1 Bradypus variegatus
TCTGACTGCTGATCTCTTACTTCCTTGTAGTCATTTGGAGAATTAGTACATAAGCCATTACTGGTGGATCTCACTGTTGAGGAAGGCCAGAGGTTGAAAGTGATCTATGGATCCTGTGCTGGCTTCCATGCTGTTGATGTGGATTCAGGATCAGTCTATGACATTTATCTACCAACACACGTAAGAAAGAACCCACACTCTATGGTTGGTTGACTGGCTTCATTTTGTTTTGACTTTTTTCTTTATTCTGCTTAGTGAACTAACACCAGCAGGGATTCCTCGCTTCCCCTCGGTGTGGGGTGAGACGAGTGAAAGCGCACTCTCAGTATTCTGCGAGGCCCTCTGAAAAGTTCTTAGCTCTTGCTTGGACTAACATGGGATGGATTGGGGGCGGTGGCTGGTAGGCCAGAATGTCCCTGGGTTTGGGGTGGTTCTAGGAACATAACTTGTCAAATGGGGCCCACAATCCCAATATGTTCCAGGGACCTCAGAAAACCCGAGTTGTAAAAAGTACATTTTGGGATGTTTATCACATGGGTTCTCCAAGATGGTATCCAGTTGCTGTATTTATCACCGGGGTACTGGTGCATTCAACTAGGACAGTCTCCCAGGGTTGTAACAAACTCGCTTCTTTGTACTTTGCTCCTCCTCGCTAGATCCAGTGCAGCATCAAACCCCATGCAATCATCATCCTCCCCAACACAGATGGAATGGAGCTTCTGGTGTGCTATGAAGACGAGGGGGTTTATGTGAATACGTATGGAAGGATCACCAAGGATGTGGTTCTACAGTGGGGAGAGATGCCCACATCTGTAGGTATGTATGGCTCAGGGGCAAAGGCAGGATTTTTTGAAAGTGGAGCCTTCTCTAAAATTGCATATATTTGTCATACTAATTTTGCTTGTTGTTCAAACTTCTGGCTATTTAATAGAGTGGTTTCGCAATAGACAGTGGAAAGTTAGGTTGTACACTGTTTTAGAATGAAATCCAAAAAGTATTTTATACTTTAAAAAACTCCATTATTGCAGTCCTTCATTTAATCTTTAGGATATCCACAGTGAATAGGGAGGGTTTTTTTTTTTTTTTTTCAGTTGTTGACTGATTTGTGGGAAGTAAAGGGAGACAGGTAAGTGGTTTGCTCTTGGAAGTGACAGAGCCATGACAAGAAACACAGTCTCTTAGGTTGACCTCGTTTGCATTCAGGAATAAAGGAAATAGACTATTTGAAATTTTCATGGCTTTTAAGTTTAAATCCTGAAACTATTTGGGGGTATTTTGCAGTAAAAGTCACCATCTCTGTCTACTAGTCATTTCCTTTCCTTGTGACAAGTTGGATAAAAATATATACACTGAACTGTGAGCTCAGTGGATGATTTCTCAAGATAAGCAGAAGTGCCTCAGGAAATTAAAAATGGATTTGGCCATTGATTCAAATCACCACGTCCCAGGATAGACAGGAGGTTACAAAGGCAAGAGTAGTGACATTCCCCTGGAGAAATGCTGAGGGGCTAGGTTTATGTGCATGCGTCTGACAAAAGCGCATCTTTTTATGGCTGTTTCCTCTTTAACAAATGTATACATATTTTTTCTCTCCCTAAAAGCATATATTCGATCCAATCAGACTATGGGCTGGGGCGAGAAGGCCATTGAGATCCGATCTGTGGAGACCGGCCACCTGGATGGCGTGTTTATGCACAAAAGGGCTCAGAGACTCAAGTTCTTATGTGAACGCAATGACAAGGTAACAGTTTCTCCATAGCTTCTTTTTACTTGCCGCCTCCTTTGAGCAGTGTTTTCTTTCTTGTGGAGTTTGGGGAAGCCTTTCCTTGGGGTTTTGATAGATTCTGAAATAAATTCATTGACGCTTTTTAGAAGTACGTTTAGATATGTTTCTAGGAGTCGGAGTATATTTTGTTTTTGTTGTGAGGGGAGGGAGGTAATTGTCTCTAGGGAAATTTTCATGTATTGGGTTTCTTGGATTTTTTTTAAGCCTATTAGGTGACCTGTCTAGGCTATGTTTGGTTTAGAGATAGGGAAGGGTAAGCTGTCAAGTGAGATGGATGAGATTCTTTTTTGTGAGTACAAGGATCCACTCAGAGAGTGTGGATAAGTAAGGTACTCTCCACTGAGTGTACCAGAAAGATACCACTTGGCAGTCTACATAGTGAATAGCACAATAGTTTCATGGTTTACATGTCAGAAATACCCAACAATATAAGTCATTTTATGCAAATATACTAGCACCTTCTGCAGCTGAGACCTGAGCGCACCAAAGCCCCAATTAAAGTCTCTGTATTTCAAAACTGACCACATCCCTGTCTTCCAGGGCTGCTCACCCCCTGCTGTGGGAGGGCCGTCAGGTGTGGCACCGATGTCCACCCAGTGTGCATTCTCTGCTGTCCAGCTGAGCAGACGTGTGTCTGACGCCCGGAGGCAGCACATAACGACTGTAGAGACTTGCCTCTTAAAAATACTTCCACCTCTTGCCTCAGATTGAAATATATTCAACACCCTAGCAGCCAGCCTGCAGGCTAGCTTTTCAGATTAAACATAAAATTTGATGCTGCAAAAAAGAGCTACACTTCACTCCTTGGCAGCTCTGCCACTGGCCCAGCCGCACATCAAACACAAAAGTGCCACCACTGCCAACCCTCTTTCTCCTGCTGTTCTACATCTCCCTTCTTCATGGGTCTACTGTGTTTTTTAATCCCACAGTCTCTCCCAAATCTGTTACCTTTGAAAATCCATCCAAAACTTGTCAGCTTTTTGGCTTACATTTTCCAGAGTGCATTTAATGTAGCCATAACTGTTCTTTGAACCTTGGGCTTTTAAATATGTTTATCATTCATGATGTTATGAAAGTAAATTCTATTATTTTGATGATAGAGTCAAATAAAGTGGCTGATAAATTTTAGCTTAACTTTTAAAAAAGAGAGAAAATTAGGTTGCCAAAGAGTCTTCCCCATTGCTTATTTACATTTTCAAACACATTTACCTTTTAGAAAACGTCAACAGTGGATGTCAACAGAACGAACCCAATTTCAGAAATGTCTCTTTTTTGTTTTTATGGCAACATACAGGGAGTCTATGGTTAATAAGCCTCCTTAGTTGTAATAAAAATTGACTGCAAATGGTCATTCCTTATAAATCATAAATTCACATCATCCCCAGTTTTCCTGCCTGGGAGACCGTGGGAGGCTTTGCTGCTGTGACATGTGTGGTCTTACCTTGATAAGGCCTCCCTTGACTTTCTAACTCTTGCTTTCGCAGGTATTTTTTGCCTCCGTCCGGTCTGGTGGCAGCAGTCAGGTTTACTTCATGACCTTAGGCAGGACTTCTCTCCTGAGCTGGTAGAAGCAGTGCAAGCAGAGGGTTGCCGGCCCCCCGAGTCTTCCGGATCCTGAGAACTTGGAATTCCATGCACTGGAGCTCAGACCTGCACCGCGAGCCCTGGACAGCCGCGTGTGCAGACAGTGTGTGCGGGGCTCTTTCTCTCCTCTCCCTCCTCCTCCTCTCGACCACTTCATCGCCCCATCCTCTTCTCTTCCTTACTCAAAAGCAAACCGAGGCTGCAGTGCGGCTGGTGCTTTCCCATTCTGCCATCAGGTGCTGTCTGCGCGTGGGGCTGAGCACCGGGCTAGCGAGCAGACACCTTTCCTTCCGCTCCAGGATTCCTTGTCTCTGAGTGACTCTGTCTTACGGCGTCCGAAGGCGGAGACCTTGGACGTGCTGTTGGTTTTATGGGAAGTGGCACAAGGAGGTGAGCAGTGGTGGGAGAAGCAGCAGTTTGCTGAAGCAGAGAGCAGATTTAATATAGTAACATTAACAATGTATTTAATTGACATTTCTTTTTTTGTAATGTGACAATATGTGGACAAAGAGGAAGGTGCAGGTTTAAGAAGTTAATATTTATAAAATGTGAAAGACACAGTTACTAGAATAACTTTTTTTGTGGTTGGGGCTTGGGGGGTGGGGTGGGGTAAGGGCTCCCATTTTGTTTCTTTTCTTTGCTTTTTTTTAAATTTAAATTTTTATTTTTGACCTGGCTAAGAACTCAGTCGTTTTTCTGTGTACCAGGTTTTCCTAAATCATGTGCAGATGGTTCTAAAAAAAAAAGAAAAGAAAAGAAAAAAGAAAATGTGTGCATTTTGTATAATGGCCAGAACTTTGTTGTGTCACAGTATTAGCACTGCCTCAGTTAAAGGTTTAATTTTTGTTTAAACCTGGAAGTGCAAACAGCAGTTTTACCCCAGTCTGTACTTGCAGAAGAAAAAAAAAAATTTTCAAACCACATTTTTTTTTTTTTTGCCTACCTCATTGTTTTTAATGCATTAAGAGGTGGTTTAGTATATGTTTTTGGAGGAAAACATTAATGTTTAACTTAATACCAAAACTATCAGATTGAAGTTTGACTGTTATTTTGTCACAGGCCTCAGTAGGAATGAGAAAAATTGCCCGTGAAGATGGGGAAATAGCCTTTGGCTTTATGATGCAGTTTGCTTTCTAAAGTTAGAAAGCAGAATGCTTCATTTTTACCAGATTCACCCTTACTGTTTGGTAGGCGGCTACAGCCTACAACACATGGGGTCTTGTTGTTCTCAATTTGGGGTTTGTTAGCAGACAAGTGGTCACATTAGAATAGTCATACAAACTGTTCAGTGTTGTAGGAACCTTTTCAGGGTGGGGGGTGGTGGTAATTCCCTTTTCTAAAAATGCAATGCACTAAGCTTATTTTAAGATTTTAGTTAATATGGCTTATTCATAAAACGGCATCTTCCTGTGTTTTAGGCGTAATACCCAAGCCCTGGCTTTTCTCTTTCTCTGACTTGCTCTCTTGTTCTCTCTCTCTTTTTTAAACCAGTTTTACTTTTTGAATATGTTCATGACATTTGTAATAAATGTCTTGGGTAATAATTTGTTTAATGGCTTCATGGTTATTACTCACTTCCTTTGGGTATACTGATATCTTGGTAAAGTAACTGCAGTGTTGTGATTCTGCCAATTTACTTTGCCTCTTCCTGCGTTTTGAGTGGGAACACTCGGTGGCAGCTGCTTTAAGCCGACATTCATCAAATAGAAGCTTGGTGTTTCATAGTTTACTCTTCCTCCTTTGTCATTAGTTTTTTTCTTAATGGCATGAAAACAGGATTTTCCTCTATCCCCCCTCCACCCCCTCAAAATAAAATGTAGCAGTCATTTGCCAAGGCTTGCCTGGCTGTCTCCTCCCCTTTGGCATCCCTTCTGACTGCCATCGTTCCCTTCTTCCCAGTCCAGCAGTTTTGCCAAAGGTTCTCATCTGATCTACAAAAATCCAGTAAAAAATATGCTCACAAATGCAGTATCAGCAGTTGGTTGCTACACACTCATAAAGACAAGTTGAGAAGCTTTACTTACTGTTGGGACAAAGAGCTGGAAATGGTGTATTTCCATGTGTATGATTTTGGAGTACGCTGATGGCCAAAGCACAAGGAACTGATTCTTTTCAACTGACTTGTAATTAACGTAGAGAAGGTTGAAGAGCTGATCCCACCTTTGGAAGGGACTTGAGAGAGGCTGGCTTCCATCATCACAGGCCTCCGCTCGAAGGCAGATCCCTGCTTTTGGTTTCCTGTAAATGTGTTTTGGCTTTTGCTGAGATGAAATGGTCCATGGGGAAAACACATGGTGTGCACGCCAAGAAGAGGACGAACGGCCCGGCTTCTTCAGCCATGGTGCCTTCCCATGACTTGAGAGAGAAGTGAGAGGTGGGCTGCGGTCTCAGAGACAGACTAAAACCCTGTTATCAGTAAGGAGTGGGGCGCACGGGGTGGCATCATTATATTTTCCACAGACTTCAGGTTAGCTGTCTAAGTTACGAAGTGGTAGGAAAATGATGCAGATGTTGTTACCTTGCTTGAGAGAACATGGTAATGGGGTTTGACCTTAAGTCAGAGTTTACTTGTTCTTTGCACAGCACCAGACACTCAGTTGTCACACTCTTGTGCTTGAGCTGAACTGGATTGACTGTTGCTGGGCTTGCTTTACGAAGGTCGGACAGCCCTTTGTCCTGTGGTGATGGGTCCGTGGTGCAGCCCCTGCGTGGCTCTCGTGGTCCTTATTCCTTCTTGAACTCACTGTCTTACAAGCCCGATTTTTGTTGCATAGCTGGCTGCAGATGCCCATTTAGGTTCTCTGTGAAAGACTGTGAGCTACTGAATTTCATTCTTTTAGAGAAGGGATGCCCTCTTCCCCCTTCTACAGGGTAGTGACTTTTCCACAGAAGTGCCAAGAGGGCAGAATGACAAAAGAAAACAGTATTATATCAACATCGTTACATGTGGAACCTGGAACTCAGTGCTGTTGAAAACAGAACAAAAAACACAAATAATGTCTCTAGGTTTAGTCAGAGCTTTAGTAGAAACATTTCTGTCTTTAAATCTGAGTAACCCTTTCTGTATTGAGTGCAGTGTTTTTACATTTTTCTCAAGCACATGTTATGTTGGAGAAAATGTTTACAAAAATGGTTTTGTTACACTAATGTGCATCACATATTTATGGTTAATTTTTAAGTGATTTTTTTATGGGTTATTTAGATTTTCATCCTAGTCATAGTACACTTTTGGGGATTCATAATCCCTAATTCTGCCAATTACAAGTTTGCCAAATAATAATACAAATGACAAACTGCATTAAATTTACTAATCCTAGTGCTGCAGAGCAGACTGGTGGCAAGTGCATAGTCAGCCTTTTTATCTTTGCAGTGCTAACTTGTCTTCTGTGTATTATGAAAATTACTGTTGCACCCCCCTTCCCCTTAAATAAAAATGAAAATGATACCTATTTTATGCAGCATGAGTTTCACATGTTCTGATCCTTCAGAATGCCTCCATCCTGCAAGGAGCCACTCAGTCAGGGTGAGCCTCTTCCCCTGCTGCCCCCTGGCAGGGTGGGGGGCTGCTGGGTCCCGTCCTCTCGCCTAACAGAAGATCCCCAGACACAGGGTCTGCAAGTTGGAAATGTTTGTCCAAAGATCTCAGAAATGAAATGGTTGACAAGCTGTCCTTTGCCATGTCCCTGAAGCTGAAGTGAGGAACAGAGATCCCAGGAGAAATAAGGTGGTATTTTTGCAAGGCTGAATGTATTAAAAAATAAAATAACGTGGTGTCTGTATCTAATGGGACAATTACCATAGCCCTTTCTCAAGTTGGCTCAGAAGTACTAGCTTAGCCCTAATAATTGGCTCTCCTTCCAGGTTAGGACATTACGGATGGGTCTTTGGGTCGTCCCCCCTTGATCCCCTGACAGGTCTGGTAGGTAAGACGCTGTTTGACAGATCTGGGAACCCGCGGGTTTGGCACCTTTGCCTGAAGTTTCCACAGCTGGGGGAGGACACCGTGTCTGCCTGCTCCGGAGCCCATGCTGCATTATCATCGATTGAAGTGTGTTAAACTAACTCCTTTGTGCTTCCTAATAGAAAAATGTTATTTCTCTAAGGTGAAAATAAAATAAACCACCAGATGAGTATTTCTTTTCCCATTTCACATGTGATTAAGAATTTAAAAATCTGGTAGAATTCTCTTCTTGAGACTGCCATTCACTCTTCTGTCCCAGTTTTCCTCTCCACTGGTCGGGATTTCAATTCAAGGAAGTACCTGGGGTAAATATTGGGCCCTATAGCCAACACCAGCTCCATGCCTGGGCCTCACGTTAAAGCGCACAGCAAAAGGACTGCCCGTGCCACCATCTGCCACCCTCAACATAGAGAATAGCAGCAGCCATGCCGCACTCCAGAAGAAGGGGGTGGCACACTTTATAAAGGGAGCTGGTTGTGTGCCCAGACGTTACAGTTCCTCACACCTGCTCCAGGGCACCATTGCAAGACTTATCCATGTTTCGGGATTTTCCTGAAACTCCTTACATCTGCCTCTGCCTTGCCTAACTTCTCTGTTATGGCCTGTTTTGTCCTGTCCTGTTCCCTGGTGACTTGACATGATCTTTTTTTTTCATTATTTTCCACCTGGATACAGGGTGTGTGAAAAAGCCAAGGTTGTTTCTCAGGTTTAACAAATGTTTGGTTTCTGAGGTGCTGTGCCCCTCAGAAAGCAACAGGTTGCTCTCACAGAGCAGGTTCCCAGATGGAGCAACAGCATGAAATGAAGATCCTGGTGTTAATCGAGAAAGCCAGGCCTCTTGCACGGTGTGGACTTGTAAGGCGGCGTGGCGGTCCAGCCAGGCCCCAGGAGGGCTGGGATGCTTCACCCACACTGGACCCTTTTACCCAGTGGGCTCAGTCCTAGGAAATTTGAATTAGATGTGTCAGCACAAAATGATGGAAGCTTCTGCTTTGATCCAAGTTGTAAAATGCTGGCGTCATTACCGGGTGTGAAGTTCTGTGGAGGGGCGTGGACGGGCTTGAGAAGGCAATGCTGCTGCCTCAGATTATTTTTGGAAGTTACAACTACAACCCTTATAACCAACATTAAACAACCTTCCCACAATTTATGTGACATACCTCCTTGAATCTTAACAGTTGCATTAAGACACCATTCACACCCCATACTACTCATCCATCTGAAGGGTGCAGTTCACTGGCTTTTATGTATCGCAGTTGTGCGTCACCACAGTTGTGGATCATTTTCATTACTAGGAAGACGGGCTGCACTCCTCCTGAGGCCTGGCCTCCAGTCTCCCGCCTCCCATAGCCCCTCGCCCCAGGCAAGCCCTAATCCACTTTCTGTAAACTTGGTTTTTCTGGACGTTTCGTAGAAATGGAGTCAATAAACTGTATTGTCTTTTTTGTCTGATGTCTCCACTCGGCATAATGTCTTCAAGGTTCATCCATGTATTGTATGTATCAGTACATTGTTTCTTTTTATTGATTGATACCCGTTTGTTTTTTTACTTTATTATGAAATAATTCCAAATTTATAGGACAATTGCAAAAATAATATAAAACTAAAGCCAGAACTCCATTATACCCCCCTAACCATATACCGAGATTTACCAATTTTTAACATTTGGCCATATTTTTAGTAGTATTCCACCCATCCATCCACTAAATGTGAGAGTAAGTTGCATGCGTTGTGCTCCTTGGACACTTACTACTTCCGTGGTCCTTGATTCTTCATCCCTTCCTTCAGGTTTAGGGCCACCTACCTTTCGGCTGTCTTGATCCCCAGCCTCATTCTAAGCTGTCGGGTTAACCTTGCCCTCCTCCAGGGAAAAGGCCTCCAAACCAGAGCGGCCTCAGATTTGTACTCAGGTGCGTTTTCAGTTTGAGCCCCTAGAAACCCAGTAACGACTCCCCAGTGACCTTGATGCTGCACGTCAGCAGTTACAGGCAGTCAGATTTGGGACTGTGGGACCATTCTGGAAGTGCAGTCTGCCCCATAGGTCTTACCTGTCTATGGAGAGCAAGCCCCCAACCCCAGGAAAGGATGTGACTAGTGGGGGTTCTCAGCCCTGATCAGGGTGCCTGCTTGTCCTCTCTAACAGCATCTGGTCCCCAGGAAAGGGCATAGGAACAAGTCTTGCCCAGCAGGGACACCGAGTTTCCTAGACTCCTAAAGCGGATACTGTGAGATGATTTTCGCTTAAATAATGGAAATACGTTAGCTTACGAGCTTTACAGTTTTGAGGCCATGAGAATGTCTGTTTGAGGCATCATTGTGGCAGTGCTTGCTTCCTGAAGACCAGCTGCCGGCGAGCCTTGGCTCTGCCACATGACAGTGTACATGGCGGCAGCTGCTGGTCTCTCCCTTCACTTCTGGGTCTGTTGCTTTCAGCTTCTTGCTTCCATGACTTTCTTTGTCTGAATTTCATTGTCTTATAAAGGACTCCAGCAATAGGGTTAAGACATCCGGATTGAGGTGGGCCCCTCCTTAACTGAAGTTGCTTAATCTAAATGTCCCACTTACAATGGGTCCACACACAGGAAAGGATTAACTTCAAGAACATGCTTTTCTGAGGTACCTTCAGCTTCAACCCCCCACAGACAACTTTTTCTCATCTTGGACAACTACATGCAAGTGACCCATCTCCAGAGGGCCTTGTCCTGTCGACACCTAGGTGTCTTCGTGGCATTGAGGACGTTTCCTCTGCTACTCCTGGAAAGGCTTCTAACTGCTTCCCCCTCTGCGGGCCCCAACCTGGAACATCATTGAGTAAGTGTGGACGGTAGTGAACTTCTTGGATCTTGGTGGCACATGAGTCAGTCTAACAAATTGAGCAACCACAATGTGCTGAGCACCGTCTGAGTTGGGTGCCCCTCTGGGGACATGAAGGGAAGCTGTGCTAAGGGGTCCGGTTAAACAGTGCCCGGCGTCAGTGTCAAACAGCCTTTAGTTGCTGTGCATATGAAAATATCTAGAATTTTTCTTTTAAGCCAAAATAGAGATGTGGCTGCCAAAAAGGTTGGTGTGAATTTGGACCACATGGACAGTTTGCACCTGAAGTGAGGGAAGATGCCAGTCCCCCATGGGGTTCGGTCACTCTTGGATACACTCGAGTGGGACAGAGACCAAATGTAGACTCTTCATGGGAGAGAGACCTAGCTGGAAAGGGCTCAGACCAGCTCCAGTAAAGATTGGTTGAAAGAAAGAGTGACAAAAATAATAAACATAAACCTCTTGAGATAATTTGTATCTTAATTGGTCCTGGTTCGGGTTTATTGATGACAAGAGCAGACATGTTTCAGGTATTTGCCAGGCCCTGGCCGTTGTGCTAAGAACTCTTACCTAGAGCTCTCATTTCATCTGTAGAGGAGGAGACTCAGGCTGGCCGTTTGCTGACTTAAATTTATTTGGAGAGAGATCAAATGCAGGAGGGATTGGTAAGTCTTGCTCCGTAAGGCGTCAAGTGATAGAGCTAGGAAAAATGGATCAAAGTCATCGGGAAAATTGGGACTCAGCCTCCTGTATGAAACGGGCAATCAAACTGCCCAGAGGCAGGCGGGGTGGCTGGGGAGGCCGTGCCCCTTGAGGCTGATAGGTGCTTTGCTGGGGTTACAGGAGGGATCCCTTCACGTTCATTCCAGAACCGGCCTGCCTTGAGATGTGCTGGACCAGATGTGTACACATGGGCGGTAAAGTAAAAACAGCCCCTGTGCCGTGCAAAAGCACCTTTGAATCCATTTAGAGCAAGTTTTATATGTCCCGGTACAACACGGCTTTGCTGTTCCTTGTGAACATGAAAGAATTTTTTAACAAACCAGGAGGTATTTAGGTAGCGATGCAGGTGTGAAATTAGTCCTCTAGAATATGTGAATGTGTTTCTCTGCCCCCCCCCCCAAGATGTCCAGCTCTGTCACCTCCGTGGAAGACTCAACGTGCAGCTCTTTCTTCCCTAGTGGGCTGGCTCTCCCACGAGCCCTGGAGCTGCCTGGGTTGGGAATCCAGCCCATCCTCCCACACAAGGGATTGGCAGATCCTTAGATCTCAGGTCTAGCGTAGCAGGACCGTTTGTTCCTGGAGGGCTTTCTGCCATCAGTCAACCCGCTAGCTTGCAAAGGAAAAATGGCGGCATGTCCCAGATCCTATTCTATTTCATGCTTCCAACCTTTTTTAAACAGTGGGATGCCAATATATAAAGCAGATAAAGGTATTGAAGTGGATTTAAGTTCAAATTTATAATGTTCTTCAACGGTTAGGTAATGAGAACAGATATTTCTTTGCTATTGGAGTTTATAGATACTATCTGTTAATACCAGCATCAAATTCCTTTTTTTTTCTTTGTTAGATCTCCAGTATGGAGATAATTTTGATGCCCACAGGTGTGTGAATACAATTTTTAAACAGTTAACCTTGCAAGGATAGAACATAAATAGTGCATGAAGACAGCAACCTTGGGATACTTTTCAGGGTCCAAGGGGCCGCAGGAGAAGCTTTTAAGGTCTGCACAGACAAAAGTTCACGGGGCAACTCAGAACTATTGTTTCTGTGATCTCTAGTGTCTAAAATATAACATACATTAATTGTGCACTTTTTAAATTTTCTTAATGTATTCTATTTAACACAGTGTATTCCAAAATGTCAATCTGGCTTGTAAGCTATATTTTTGAAAAGGCAGTATTTTACAGTCTTTCATTCTCACTAAGACCTTGAAATCCAGTGTGTTTTGCATGACAGCACATCTCAGTTCACTCGAACCCCCCCTGAAGTGCTCAGTAGCTGCAAGTGGCTAGAGACTGCTGAACGGGACTGTGCAGTGCTTTTCACATTTAGTCGCCTCTAGAATCCCTTGAGGTAAGTACTGTTGCCTGCATCTTCCTGTTGAAGATTCTGAAGCCCCTAAAAGTTAAATCACCTGTTGAGGGTCGTCCTAGAGCTTGTGAATGAAGGAGACTGAATTGGGACACCCCAGCTTGTTCATCTCCGAAGTCTGAACTTTCCGTACTCAGTGCACGTTACCTTGTTTTGTTTTCAAGTTTTTAAAACCATCCTAGTTTTTCGAAACAAATGCCTGCAGAATACCTGAAACGCAGTTCCAATGGAGTGTCTCCTGGAATGGGTTGGGATGGCATTTTGATCTATTTCTTTCATTCATATTCTCATGAAGAAATCCAAATTTTAGAAAACAGATTCATTTTTTTTTGAGGTGGGGAGGGTGGATCTGCAAAGTTTTTGTTTCCTGGTTCAAAACAGAAATGCGAGGGAGCCGATGATAGGCAGGCCACTTAATTTGCAAATTATCAAGGGAGCCAATTTTGCTGTGCCTGATGCATAAGAGAACTCAGTTCTTCCCTGTGAGACTGACAAGGTACACTTTCACACTGCCTTCCTCCCACGGCATTTCCTTCATTTCCTCAAGGCTGTGAAGAAAGGTTTCAACCTGTGGTTTTCTACAGAGCACTGGAAGTCACAGGCTGTGCAATCTGTGCAACTGGGCAACGAGTCAGTGTTTTAAACAGAACCGCCAGATGAGCACCTTCCGTGAAAGGTGTTTGCTAAGGAGCCTCTGAGTCAAATGTTGCCAGGGAGATGTGGCCCCAGCCTATTAGGAAAAAGGACATCTTGGAGTTTACGGGGAAAATCGTTCCACTGTGATGTCCAGATATTTATTCCTGCCTCTTGTGTTCTCTATAAAAAAGAGTGGGGTGAAAATTGAGAAATGTAATGGTAGCTATATAATTTGATAGCCACGTGGCATATTCGCATGTAACCTAGTTACTGACGTAAGATTTTGGGTTTTCCATTCTTGAATTGCTGAAAGCAAAAATTCAGGATCAAGTTCAGGTCATAGCCTTCTGGCGTTGAAGTACAGCTCCCTTGCTTTCATTTGTGCCCTTAATGCTTTGGAAACATTCTAGAGAACTGAGCGCGTTTCTCCCGCATGGTTCAGTTGTTGTGGTCTGGAGGAACCGACGTGAGTGCTCAGCCTGGAAGGAGCTGCTGGAAGTAATGTCTGACCACGAAGTAGCACTAAGTCCTGTCTTGCTCAACATTCCCCCAAATTCAGTCAATCAAGTTTAGCTCTCTGAGAGCGTATCTTTCTTTCTTAACCCACATAAAACTGAGCATGAAACATCTGCTTCAAAAGAAGTATCTTATGAGTTTATGCAATAGATCGTTTATCCAGTCAATAAATATTTATAAAGTACCATACTTTGAGCTACTGTGTTACACGTTGAGGTTGTTCTCAAAAGTAAGGGAAAGAGGATCAGGTTTTAGCTTAGATTCCAAAAAGGAATTCACTGTAAGGAACAAAGTGACGAGGTGGCCTCAGTGCAGGGTGGAGAACACTGATCTGCAGGGAAGAGCGCAGCCTGGGGCTCGGGTCTGACGGACGCCCCGACAGCACTGCGTGCAGCAAGCTTTCCCGGGGTTAACAGCCAGCCCTTGGCCCTGCTGAGTGGCCGTGGAAGCTCCTGATGAGAGGTTTCAAACCTAGAGCATGCATCAGGTCTCCTGGAAGCCTTGTTGAAAGAGGTTGCTGCCCCCCAGCCTCCCACCGAAGTTCTGACTCAAGAGGTCTGGGGTGGGTCTGGATAATCTTCCTTGTAACAAATTTCCAGGTTGTGTTAATGCTACAGGTCTGGTGACCACAGTTTGAGAGCCACCGTTCTCTAGAAATTGTTAGTAAAAACGTGAAGGTCAAGGCTATTGGCAAAACGCATGTGGTAGATAAACACACTAACGTGAGCCACCTTTCGAGATGACGAGGAAGGAGAGAGAACTCCCAGAGAAGGGGTCAGACCAGGGAGAAGAGGCTGTTCATCTGTCCACATTTCCCAAGCCTTCCTGGAAAACGTGTTAATGCGACGGCGTTAGAGACTGTACATTCAAATCCACGGGCTATCCCTTGTGCCTTATTTTGTATATTCATATTTATCGATACAATGTGCGTTCTGCGCTCTCAGCTGTGAGGGCTGTATTGTTCTTGTCATCCCAAATCAGCTGGGCTTTGCCTTCCAAGTTAAGGTGCTGGTGCCTCAGTGATTCAGGGACAGTTTCACCTCTCAGGGGCTGAAACGAGAATTGGCCTGCACCCCGAAGATGGCCCTGCTGAGCCTGCAGTTTTGGAGTCCAAGGAGGGGCGAGGGAGGTGTGCAGCCAAGCGAGAAGACAGGCTTCCCAGAGCTGGCAGAGAGGACCGGCTCGGGTAGGGGTCTGCAGGTGAGGTCTC
>PVKY010007793.1:0-14607 GCA_004027775.1 Bradypus variegatus
CCGCCATCATAGGTTCTCCCTGTGGCCTGTTTTTTTATGGCCCACAGTCTAAAAAATGTTTTTTACATTTTCAAGAGTTGTTTCAAAGCCAATGAACCAATCAACACAAAAAGAATATATAATAGAGACCATAGGCAGCCCACAACCCCTAAAATATTTACTACTTGGCCCTTTACAGAAAAAAAATTGCCAACCCCTAGTCAAGAACTGTGAGGAATCTGAGATTTTATTCTATTTGTAAGCTGACAAGTTAGTTTGACACAGTCTCATGGATGCTGATAAAAGACATGAGACTCTGGATCAGAAATAAAGGGCTGGATTACTGAAATCAGTAGCCAGAGTGTCAAACATAGAATGTAACCCAGTAGGTTACGTTCTAGAAGAAGAACCCAGGGCCAAGTTCAAGCACTTCCGTAAGCAAGCTGCAGACATTATACCAAGCAGCAATCAAGCCAGTCCCCCACACTTGTGGAGGAAGCACTTACAAGGTAGTCATGTTTTGGTTGCCATAACCTATTTAAATTGCCTATGTGTGACAAGCTACAGAACCTGAGCAGGACCAGGAGATGGATAAATCTTGCAGTCTGGGCACTCAGCAAGCTCATGCAGGTATGCTCAGGGCTCTCACTGCTGCAGACTGAGACCCTTGACTCTATAGGATGGACAACTCAAATTTCTCCTGTCTTGTCCTGGTCCATCCCCACAGTGGGAAGGTAAGTTTATGCTGAATTGAGCTCCGATAAATTGTTGAGGTCCTTCATACTGGGTTGTATTTTGTTTTCCTAGGAGTAAGTTTCCCTGAGACCCTATGGTTATCGGATCAGATTTGTGTTGTTTCTTGGTGAAACTGTTTTCTAGCCTTCTAACATTTTCTCCTGTGATGTGTCTGCATGTCCTGTGATATGTCCAGTTGTTGATAAGAGAAAAAATCTATAGGCAGAGGGCAGGCACAGGCTAACCTTGTGTTGGCTCTGGGGGCTGAGAAATTCATAAGTTTTCTTCAGCCCAGTGTCCTTTGAACCAACTTTGCATACAGTTGACAAGAACAGGCTTAGTCATTTGAAAGGTGTTTTAAAATAAAAAGGGAAGAAACTCTCAGGAAGAAATTGTTTTGTTTTTAAGAAAGGAAGAAATTGTTTTGTTTCTAAGAGAGAGAGATAAATTTATTTACTGTAAGAGATACCCCCTCTTTTGTGCCAATACTTTAAAGATTAATAAGTGCTGGCTTTTTAACTATATGGCTAGATAAAATTGTCAAGCTATTATAACATTTCTTTGTGTATGTACACATCAAAATGCATATTTATACTCTAAAATTTTTCTTCTCTCTTTGCAGCGAAAACATAATTTGCCTTTGACAGTGATAATTTCATATTTGCTGTAGATAGCTCCTTCTATTTTGGGTCTTTTCTCTTTCTCTGTTTTTGCTTCACTTGGAAAATCTAAAGGTTATCTGATTAAAAAAAATCACTTGGTTATTATGCGCTCACTCTAGGAATATCTAGCTCAGATAAACAGACAAAATATACAAGAGAAAAAAAAAGTTGGCAAACTCTTTGTGTTTATTTTGTGGATCCTGAAAAGTGTATTTACAGAATAGCTTTTGCTACCATAGTTACAAGATAAGAAGAAAAGTCCTTGGTTCCAAGATGAAAGAAGAGCTTTTGGCATAAGTCAGTCTGTAAATTTTAATTTACCATGTAAAAATAATGTTAGCACTGTATATTGTAAAGTGCAGGACCAGAGTTAAATTTCTCATAATCAAAACTTCCTAAATTTCCTATGTCAGTTTAAATTATTTCTATAACATGTTTAAAATTATAGATTTGCATATATATTATATATGTAATTGTATTTAGTTAAATCAAATGGTGATAGCAGATTTATCTCTTAAAGGGCTTAATTTTATGAAATGTTTACAAAGCTACTAGTAATAAAGATTTAATGTTGTAGCTAAAGTGATAACTTCTAGATCCTTAATTAACTTTAAGACTTTAGACAAATAATTAATTAAAAATGTCTTGATGCCTTCAAAATTTTTAAGTAAGAAACAGACACAAAGTATTGGTCACTAAACATAATTTTATTTTACCCTTATTTCTTAGAATGGCAATGGATTAACAAAATATTCAAATACCTATGTGTGATGTTATACATATGTATGCTTATTTTTGCCACCTCAGAATTGTGAAAATGTTGTAAAATACATATTTGTGGAGGAAAAAATAGCTATGCAATTATTGTTTTTCTGTCCTCTTGTATTTTTTGTTTGGAGAAAAGAAAAATGGTTACTTTGGTTAAAGACAAAATTAAAAAGTGAATGGTCGACTATTAGGTGTCCAGTAATTACAGATAAATACAAAAATATATACCAGATAGATATTTTATTTATTTATTAAGAATTATTATTGTTTATAAATATGGCAAATTTTATATGATCTCTATTGGTTTATTTAATATATTAAATTAATTATATACATATTTAGCTTTCAAATTACAATTTAACAAGTAGCTATAGAAGAAGTTCCACAGGATGCTATGGGTTACAGTTCCACCATTTCAATTCTTTCCTTCTGTAAGTTAATTATATTTAAAGTTATAGATAAATTTTGAAATTCATTAATTATTTATATATTTGCATAATCATGTATGCCTGAACATATATATATATATAAGTATATTAATAAATCCCATACTGCAAATGGTAAAATGAATAATATACAAAATGAATAAAACTAGAATTTGGGCCAGCTAATCTGTTCCTAAATTAGTAGAGGTTCCTTTTTGTCACCAAAATATTTGTTAATTCTCAATGCTTTCTGACATATTCTTAAATCACTTTAAAAAGATTTCTTGTAGCTTTTGTAAAGATGGAAGTTCCCAATATCATTGTTGTTTATTGGTATGAGTTTTACAATGTTGCCTGCAAATATTTTTTGACTAGATGCTCATAACTTAATTCTTGTCTTCTCTAACAACTATTCTTTATTTGTTTTTCCTAAATTTAGGCTCCACATTCAGAATAATGCCTAAAGAATCATTGGGTTTCCCAATATAGCTATTGGGAACAAAAAGAATGCTCCTTTACCCTAAAAAGAAAGAACAATAAAAAAATTTAGGTTTTTTGAGAATTACTTAAATAAAAAAAAGTGAGAAATCTTTTTTTTTACAAAACTTAGGAAAAAAACTGACAAAGAAGAAAGAGATTCATTTTCCTAGGTTAATTGTACAAAACTATATTAATATTAATGTATTTCAATAATTGAATACTTTTCAAGTTAAAAGAAGCCAGTCTAACAAAATGTTTTGTTTCCAGGATCCTATATTCACAAACCCTTTTCTGTTTTTGTTCCTGAAAAGTCTGAATAAACACTAGGAGTACTGACACTTTTTCATTACATCCAGTAGTCAAAGCAAACCCATCTCATCTAAGAGCTATAGCAAATAACAGTATAATGTATGAAAGCTTCACTTGATTTTTCTAGGGTTGTCACTAAAACTGTTTATTCCCCAAGCCTTGCAGCTTCTTCCATTGACAAAAAACACGCAGCACTTCTCAGCTAGTTTCTTAACCTCCTATAAAATATTGTTGGCTCTCTCACACATCACTATCCATTACTTCAGAGTTAACCCAGTAAACTCTGTTTCCCTTACCAAAAGAGGGAGAATCCCACAACTGCTTGCCTATTGGGAAACTATTCATAATCCACTTATCTTTTGAGACTCTTTTTGATATTTCTGATGTAATTTTGTTTGTTGATGGTTCATACATAAAAAAATAATGAAAAATTGCCAGGGCTATGCTATCACAACTCAAATTTACTCTTGTAATAAAAAGTTTTCCCAGAATTAAATCAGTTCACCTAAAACTGCCAACTGGACAAATCAAGAGAGTATATCTGTATATTTAAAACCCCTACATATACACACACATATGCATATACAATTAAATGTATATAAAATCCAAAAGCAGTGACCTCTACAGTAAACTCTATAAAGTAAACAACAAAGTAAAAATACTTAGATACTGTGTTATTATCTAAGGAGTTTACCATAATAAAAGTGGAATTTAACAAAAATGCTTCATGGCATTACACACAATAGCAGAGATAAATTAGCAGTGGTATTGAAACAGCATTAATGAAGTAATTTTAAAGGCATTGCTGAGGAAGTTTCCAATAAGCATTGTACCAGCCAACAACATTATCTGGCCAAGACTGTAAAGGGACACGGACAGAAGCCAAAACCTTGAGGGCCCTTTGAACAGTGATAAATGGATTTATATAAATTCTCCCAGCAATAAGCTATACATATGTTGAGGTTGTCATTTGCTTATTCTCAGAATGAGTTGAAGCTTTTCTTTGCTGGGGAGCTGTGAAGGTGGAAAAAATTACTTGGCTTTGTATTTTCAACTTGGGGAATTCTCATGTATCTCTTGTACCAGGGATACAAATTCACTGACATTGTTATTAAAAACTCTGTCAAGCTTTACCTTTAATTCAGAAGCTCTTTTTTCTTTATCTTCCATGAACTTTAGGAAAAGCAATATGAATTAATTGAATTCTAAAACTAAAATTAGAAAAGCTTTCAGAAACCTTTGAACTTGCATGGCCCTTAGTATTGCCATTAGCCTTGATGGCAATGAAATCTACTTAGTATTCCCTTGGGACTC
This sequence comes from Bradypus variegatus, assembly GCA_004027775.1. Lineage (NCBI taxonomy): Eukaryota > Metazoa > Chordata > Mammalia > Pilosa > Bradypodidae > Bradypus > Bradypus variegatus. The sequence continues at coordinate 4,673 of PVKY010007793.1, forward strand.
ACAGATTATCTCTTCATGAGCTAACACCGCCCCCCCACCCCCCATTCATGTACAGGACAAATTTTACTTCCATTCCTAGATTCTACCACATTACAGGTTAACCTGAATAAATACTACAAGAGACTTACAATGCCTCCAGATTTGTCATTAGAAGGTTCAAATTGCGTTTCCAAAATACCCGCCTAGATAGACCCTGCATGAGCTAAAACCTAGGGATTTGGTCTTTTGGAAAAGGCAACAGAAAATAAATGCTCTTGGGCATCTGTGGAAAGGACGTTATTGGAACTGTTAACAACTAACATAGCTGTAGAACTCCGTGGTTTCCTACTAAAAAGATATGCTACTTTCTCCTGATTGCTAGACATTCATTCCCTCAGGGGACCTTACACTGAGGAGTCACAGGAATTCTTCAGAAGCTAAAGAATGTAGAAGTGGACAGCTTTTGCCCAAGACAAAGGAAAAAATTAATTTTCAAATTTTTCAGCTCTACTGCTAATCTTGCCCATTATTTTATTTTGACATCCTCCATTAACTGACTAAAAGGTATCTCAATATGATCTCCCTTATATTCATCCTTCTATTTATGAACCCTTCTGTTTTTTTTGCCACTTTAGAAAAAACAAATCCTCTGATGTGTTATTTTCTGACCATAGCTACTATTCTGAATTTAGCCGTTTGCTGGATCTGTTGTCCTGTAGGTGACTCTGCTGATAGAAACTCAGTAGCTGATCCTTTAAACATTCAGAAGGTAAATTTCTACAGATACGTTGTAGTACTTTTGTTTCCCTCAAATAATAAAACCCAAACTTCAGTTTAAAAAAAAATTGTACCCTGACCCCCAAATCAACAAAATGAGTCTGCTGAGGTAATTAGAATCCTTCCAGTAAAACCTAGCCTATCAGAAATGTGAACTAATACTGTTTTGCTACAAGAGTTTGCTCTCTTTACAGACAGTCCAGGTTACTTTGTTTAACTCTACACAAGAAATCTGCCTACCTTAAGAGGCGCAACATTGACTCACTCTTGTGATAAATGATCCTCGCACACCCAGGACAGTCTGTGCCCCATGAGCACACTACCAGTCTACATTTTGGTAGACATCAGGCTTAGTACCTGCCTGCCACACATTAAATTATCTTGCAATTTCAAGGTTAATTGTTAGGGACTGTCAGATATTTAGAACTACTACTTCAGTGGATCATGTTTCCCTGAGAAAGAGATCCAGAAACCTCCAACAAGAGGCAAGCACAGCTACTTGGGAAAACTTCCAGGAGAAATGGTGGACTCCCTCTTCCAGAGTACCATGGTAGCTGCAATTTCCATGGTGGGAACAATACAACTGGAAAAAGTGGCAAAATCTTGTCTCTGACCCTAGCAGAAGTTATAAATGACATGACTTCTACTCTAGAATCCCAACAAATAAGTTCAAATTTAAATTCATTACCAGACATATCATGGATAAAACACATAGTCCTTGATTTCCCTTTAGGTCTCCAAGGGGAATTTTTGGCATAGTAACACTTTTTTTTGCTTCATCTATGTAACTTTTACAGGACAAGTAGAACAGTCCTTGATTATTTTAAAAGAAAAATAATCCAGGTCTCTAGAAAAGACCCACCTAGACTTTGGAACATGTTTTGATTATCTGTTTCCAGGATCTATTACAAGGGTTAATAACCATTATGTTTCTGGTAATTGTTTGTGTTCAGACAACTCAATCTGCAAATACAAGGAGCAAAAGAATTACTAACACAGTCCAATTATAGGCTTTGTTTCCTTAACAACCTTCTGATCATCACAAACGTGGCAATGGTGAAACCTATGTATCACAAAACCTATGTCCTGTGATGACGGTCTCTTCTTGACCAAGTAAGGTACTGAGAAAGAGAATAGCAGCTCCTGATAAGCCATGATATTCATCTCTTAAACATGAATTATTTCACCGAGCCAGTGTCAGGCACTCAGTGACAGTGATGGATCAGAACTCAAACAAGACCACTCTGTAATCATTTCTGAACACTGACAAAAGCAAAAACACTGGACAAACTACAAAAATTGACAACAATCAACCCCCTATACTGGATAATATGAGTAACTACTTCTTTACCAATTAAGCTTTAATCATGTTTCATTCCTCCTTACCTTTTGTACAAAAAGTATTAAGATACCTAATCATAGAAATACCCCTGATTCCCTCAGTTATCTAATCCAGGACAAAGCCCTGTTTTCTTGAACTCTCCTTCAAATCACTTAACACAAGCACAAATCCTATAATAAGTCCTTTCCTCTAACGGAGACACCCCACAGTTCCCTATGGTGTGCAGATTACATCTCTTTACAACGAGTCAATAAACCTAACCTTATTCAACTACAGGCATGTTCCTGGTGGTATTTGGCTAGAGGATATCGACAGAAATCAAGAAAAAAAGTCTGAAAGTTCTTCTAGATTTCTTTCTTTCCCTTACCCTTCTGTTTTCAAATACTGGCTATTCTATTTCCTAAATATTTGTTGAACTTTTCCTACCTTCTCAATCCAGCTGCTACTATTTTCATTTTATACCTTTCATCTTTCACTTAGTCTAAAACAACAGCTTCTTTTTTATGACAGTGCCACTTCAGTACATCCTCTACACTGTTGCTACACTTCTTTTTCCTCAGCTAAAACTGTTAAGGTTAACATCTGTTGCATGTGATTGCATTTTGATGATTTGGTTTGTAACCCAAAGTTTTTTTTATGATGGTTGATGCCCCAGAGATTAGGATTAAATTTATGTTGATGTAAAAGGAAAAAATGGTTTATTTTGCTGTATAAGGGGGAAAAAAAACACAATTTTTTGACAGAAAATTGCACAGAGAATTTTATAACTTTTTTTCCACTGCTGATCCAAATGACAAATGACTGCAATCACAACATACTTTCATAGGCATACTCCAGGTTATGCAATGTTCCAGGCATGTCCAAAATAACTTTAGCCATTTTCCACTCAAGAAATGCAAAAGAATGAGCGATGTTTTTATAGTAATCATGAAGCTAATCTAATCTAAAGCAAAAAGTTCTACAAATTTAGTTCTTTATTATGTGCAACAAATTACTGATGACATATATTGAGTTTAAGAATCATTAACCAAAAAGAGAGACTGTTCATTATTTGAGTGTGAAATAAAAGTATCATTTGAGGGCATGTAGTTGACTCTCCTAATCTTGACTTCCTTGAACTCATCCATCCATTTATTAATTCAACATTTATAGGACTCTATAATCTACAAAGTAATGTGCTAAAGACTGTGATAGGGGTGGGGAATGTGATAGCCAAGTAAACTAATAAGGACAGTCAACTAATACTGGGGGCTCTGATAGAAGTAAGAATATAGTAGACAGTGCAGGGGATAGATAAAAGAGTAGTCATTTCTTTATAGTGTGAGCACTTGGGGGGAAGTTCAGGAAAATATCAAAGGGTGAGAACATTTGCAGAAGAAACAAAGCTTCTCAAATTCACAGCTGCAAGATGGCTACAGAACATATAGAAAATGAACCTTCTAGGTGTATATTCCTTTGTTCTGCACATCATCAAAATTGGTTTCATTCAAAGCAGGTCAAGGAATTTTGCCAATCACAAACTTGCCTGCTTCCCCTTCTGCTACAGTAAAAGGAATACTACTACTACTACTCTAACAATCATCATAATAATAAATTATGGGACCCAAAGGATATGTTTGGTTTAAGGCACACAGGCCATAGTACTCTGAATTTATTTCAACATTTCTAGTACAGCAAAGACACCATTGAGCCTTCTGGGTGCCAATATTAATCGGGTAGTCCAAAAGTGTTCTTCTAATTCGCAGTATTTGAGGTTTCTGGTCTTTTAACTTTTTTCCATGGGCATCTTGGAACGGAACTATTTGTATGTAGCCTTTGGGATCGGGGGATCGGGTTAGGGGCTACGTTGGGAAAAGTCATTATGTAAAGAACGGCTTTCCCCTTATTCTTACACAATCCTCATAAAACTCCTGAAGCTAATATCTATATATTAACTACACTTTATCCATTAACCAGTTAATGTTGCGAGAAGGTATGTAACGACTCAAGTCAAACAGCAGCTAACATCGGTGCCTGTGATTGATCTCCTCCGGGCTTGCTCTTTTCTACTATGCGAATACACCAAACCAACCAACCAAAACCAAACAAAAAGAAAAACAAAACACCACCCTTCTAAATGGCTTATCCGGATCGCTAGGACCTAGAAGCCTTTTCTTCTAGGCCAGGATCCGACTCAGATGGAAACGTGATTCTAGCTTTCCGCAAATCCTTTGCCAAGTTCCACTCTCGTCAAGGTGGGGACCAGAGGGTTTTTACCCTCACTCAGGAAAGGTTATTCAACGCTCAGTGCGCTCTTCAAGCATAGAAACACCAGCCCGCCGTGCAGGTGCTCAGGCACCTGTCGCCGGCCGAGTGCACTCGCAGAGAGATGGGTATGCGGTCCGCGCGCGTGCGCCCGACAATGTGCCTCGTGCGTGCGCCGTACGTGGGCGCCGTATCCCTGCACTCCCCGTTTGGTGCGAGGTGTCGGCTCTGTGCCAAGCAGGAATCCGGGAGGGGCATTTTCCCTGTCGTTCGCGGCTCCCCCTGGCGGTGGCTTTGCAGCCCTGGAGCCGCGCAGTCAGGCGTTCTCCGCGGGCAGCCGGCGGCGGGGTCTTGCCGTATAGCGCGGGGTCCTTCGCGGCCTGGGTGGTTGCTACCCGTGCTGTTGCCGTAGGCGAGGACGACTGTTAGTGCTACTGCTGTTGCTTTGCGGCGGCGGCAGCGGCGGCGGCGGTGGCGGAGGGCGAGGCGACGAGAGAAGGAGGAGGCAGGCGCGGCGGCGACGGCCGGGGCCGGCGGCGGCGAGGGGGGGGAAGATGGCGGACGTGCTCAGCGTTCTGCGACAGTACAACATCCAGAAGAAGGAGATTGTGGTCAAGGGAGACGAAGTGATCTTCGGGGAGTTCTCATGGCCCAAGAATGTGAAGACCAACTATGTAGTTTGGGGGTAAGTCCGGCATGACTGTGGCTCGGAGGTGGTAGGGAAGAGTTGGGTGCCCCCAGGTGATCTCCTTGCTAACCCCTCCCCCGTTTCTTTGGGGATGTGGTAAAACAGAGGTGCTTTGGGAAAAAGTTTCTCTCAAGAACAGAAGTTGAACTTTGGGGGTGAGGAGGGAAGGGGGAAGCGCGTTTTACTGATCCATCCCTTTAAATCTTTGAGAAGCCAAAGGGAAAAGTAACCGTGGGAGTTTCCGACTTTTCCAATTCGTTTTTACCAATGTATATCGGGTGCTATCGTGTGAGGCCGGTGCACAAATATACCTGAATATAGGTGCAGAGGAGCACCACACATGGTGTTGGAGACATCTCTTTTTGTTCTTTCTTTTCTTCGTGGCTGCCATGTGTTGTAACTGTCTCCTCTGCGTTCGTAGCTCCTGTTATTTTTTTATTTTTTATTTTTCTGCTTTCGTGGTTGGGGAGGGGAATTACCCCTCAAGAAGAGAGAAAGGAACCAACTCTGTGAACTTAGGACGGAAACGGGTTTGGTGAATTTGAAATAGTCTTCAAAATCTGTGTTAGATGTGAAAGCAGGAGTTTCCTCAAGGAGAAAGTTGTTGGGTAGTAGACTAGAGCTTTATAGATCTAAGTACGAAGTTGATGCTGTGTATAGTTTTGGGAAGTGTGTTAAAGACAAATGGTTTGGAATGTTGATCCACGTGGAGTTTATTGAATTTAAATCACTCCGGAAAACATCTTGGAACAGGTTTAATAATCGTTAGTGACCTTTTTAGTGATGTCACTCTCATTAATGCTTCATTTGGATGTTAGAACCTTGGGCCCGAACTTCCGTATCAGTTTTGTTTGATTGAATGGGTCGAATAGGATGCATTGAAGGGGCAGTGGGCTTTATGAAGAGTTGATGAAAAGCTAGGGGAAATTTAGTTTTTTTGTTTGATTTTTTTTTGTCTTTGTTTTCTAGCCTAGATTCTTACGGTTTAATTAGCTATATGAGTTGTTGATGAAATGACATCATTCCGAGTTATCTTTGCTGCTTTTTTAAAAAGGAATTACATTTGATTGCATTTTTAATAAAATCTTTTTCTTTAAAAATGGTTAAAGGGAGAACTCAGTATTCAAAGCGATACAGTAATCAGCCTGAGGATTAGAAAAATTTTTAAGTCCCTGGTCCCTGCCTCGAAGGAGGTTAACTTAATCTGAATAGAGGAGATAAGACAGATAAATTGATGTGAAGTGCTTTGTACCTCATTAAAAAAAGAGCAATCACTTTTGGCTGGAGGTATTAGGAAAGGTTTCATAGAAGCATGTTTGCATGTAGACATCCAATACATTTTTATTGAATAAGTGAATGAACGAATGAATAAGTTTAAAGAAAAGGTAGGAGTTCTGTTGGTGAAATGGGGTTAGACTTTCCAGGATGAGGGAGCATGCCTATAGCCATGAGAAATAGAATAGAAATGTGACACACAAAAATCCAGTGAAGCCAGTGAAAAAGGAATGCTTAAAATAGTAGATTTCAAACTTGTTCAGCAAACCACACCAAAAAGTATATTTTCATATACTTTGCGTGTATCCAAGTAGATGTGTAAATATATATATATAGATGTGTATACATATGTATTTATGACATTAAACAACACTTACCCTTATTGACAATAAATACAGTGCATACCGTTATTTTTCTGTTCTTTTCTATAACATTAAAAAAAAAAGACAGGTCGTCATTACCTATATATTTGACTTCTTAGTACAATAATTGATAGTGATGCATGGTTTGACGTACACTGACTTAGAGGAAAAATGGGAATGTTGGCTAAAAGATAGGCTTTGGGCTGATTATAGTGGGCTGTATTCAGATGAATTTGAATAATACATTGACCATTTCATTTCTAGATGGGAAAATGTAGTAGGAAGAGTGAGATTGTACATAACATTTGTTGAGTAAGTAATATGTGCTTCCATTAAAGAGCTTGTACCCCAAGACCACGTTGTCTTTTCACAGGTAGAATTGCATTTTGGTCTACATCATTTGTCTAATTTGAGGTATATCATAAGAGTCATACCTTTGAAATTCATTGCTTTATTTACTGGAAGAATGTTGTCGAGGATGTTACCAGACTCTTCCTTAGCAGGAACCATAGGACAAATTTCTTGTAAGCTTTAGCACCGATAATAGTTGCGCTTTTCCTGAGCAGGGTAATTGTTTTCACTTATGGACCCTGTTCCACCAATAACAGTTAGACAAAGCTCAGAGCCCTATTTGGGACTAATTGTAAATAAAATACCTTAGAGTGTGAATTTTGAGTGCTTTTCTTCTTGCTTTTTATTGTTGTCTATCTTTATTGGCCTTCTTTTGCCCAAATGACATTTCCACTTACTAGATTTTATATTGTGTGTGTATTTTTATTTGCCATGATTAATCCACTGTTGGATAGCAAAATGGGTATAGATAAATAAACACATAAATTAATTTTTAAGCCCAAGGAGTTGAATTATAATTGTGAGTACAAATCTTGTCTTAATTATTTCAGGACTGGAAAGGAAGGCCAACCCAGAGAGTACTACACATTGGATTCTATCTTATTTCTGCTTAACAATGTGCACCTTTCTCATCCTGTTTATGTCCGACGTGCAGCTGTAAGTAGAATTCATTTTAAAACTGCTTTTTTTTTACTTAATTGATATTAGATATCATTTTATAGATAACTCCTCTTAGTTTTCAAATTAAAAGAATGAAAAGCTCTGTTAGTATGAATGTCTCCAAGAGATTCTGTTAGAATCTGTTATTTACAGAAATTTTTTTAATCTGTGGCGTTTTCATGTGGATTGTGCGTAATGTTCTTAAGAAGTTTTAAAGCTGTTTACTGATGTTTTTAAATGAATGTAACAAAGAATCCTGACATTTGGAACTCTAGTTTCATCTCAAGAAAACTTTTTTAATGTTACAAGAGAGAATCAAGATTAGCACTTTTTAAAAATGAATCTTAACTCAATAAAACTTGCTCATGCATTTTTTTTCCCCTAGTTTTGCCTACGTTCTGCATTTCAGTGTTTTAAAGTTTATTACTCAGGAAATCTTTGGAAGCACTTGAACTGGTATCACATAGAATAGGATGATGAGATTCTTTATCTTTAGGGAAGCAGTTTTTATTATTATAGATGAGTGAACAGGCTTCAGATTTATTAGACTACGATAGCAGTGAGACTTGGCAAATTGCCGTAAATGCCCAAATAAAATGCTCCAAAAAGATGATACTGAATTTTCCAAATGAGATCCTCCTCTCAATTTTTTTTTTTGGTAGACTCGAACATAAAATTTTTCTGGAGGTATGAAATGTCTGCTTTAATAATTATTGCTTTAAATTACTTACATGTACATACTTAAATATGAAATGTATTTAATTTGTAAATACTGCTTTTCCCTAATTTTAGAGTTCTTGAAACAATTTTATTCAAACTTTATAAACATCTTTATCATCACTAGAGACACTTTTTTGAGTTGTCTAAAACTCTTGTTAGGGATGTGTATGAAATTTAAACACATTACCTGGTGTGAAATTTACTTCTGCAACCTTCCACCTTTTCACCCTTCCTAACCTAGTAATGGTGTGGTTGTTGGACGAGTGAGGTATCTTCAAGACAATTCCTTGTTATTTAAGTGAATGAAAAGGATTCCATTGTCTAATATGCTCTATAAGGATCAAATTGTAAGGTTGCTGCTTTCCTGAGTAAGAAATACGTAGTGTTAAACATAAATAAAATTAAATTTAAAAACTCATATTAGATCTTTAAAAAAAGGTAATTAGGCAGTAATTAGCATTTTTTTTTTATATATCCAGTCATTTTGGGGTAATGAAGGTGATCTGGATATTTGGGTTAGATTTAGATTATGTTCTTTAGGAATGGTGATAGAACGGAACCGATACCTGTAGTTGTCACTGTAGACCTTAGGACCCTTGGGCATGTAAAGTTTAGCTCTTTTTTTTTTCTTGAATATTTGATAAGTTGCAAGGGCAGAATTCTCAAATTCTAAGGTTCTACAAATTTAAGGTTGTTTTCTTCTAGCTCCTTTGTCTTATTTGCTCTTGTGAACAGACTATTCCTGAAATACGTATTCCTGATCTGTAGCTCCTTTTGTAGTGTGAGTAAACTTTATCCTTTTCATTTGACTATAATGTGTGCGTTATTAAGTTGTGACCAAATGATGAAGTATGTTATCAGACTTAGAAACAATAATGTAAAGAAAATTAATTCCAATTTTTAACTTTTAAGATAGTCCACGTAGGCTGGTTTAAAAAAAATACAAGCACAAAAAACTTGTGTGCTCGTAAGCTTTTGTATTGATAAGCAGAAATTGAAATTTAACAACCTTTTTTAAAAGACTGGCATATAGGCTGTTTTTTTTTAAGTGATTAAGCCTAGTTAATCTATATCCTTGAGGAGTGTGTGCAGAATATTTGGTATAGAGCATTGTATTCACCACTCAATATTAGATAATTGGCTGCACATATTAAGGGTGCCTGATTGTTACTTCATTGTTGATCATGTAAGGTGAAAAGGGGATTTTGATTATATAATCCCACCATCATTTGTTTTTCTTACACTGTGTGTGTGTATATTAGTAAAATGAAATGGGAAATGGTAATTACAGGATTCATTGAATTCATGGCCTGAAGATGTGTTGGTGCTGAAAGTAACAGTTTTATTTGTTATGCTCAACTTCTTTACAAATTGCTAATACCAGAGAGACAATGAAAATTATCCATTTTACCAAATGGATACATTTTTTTTCAGGTTTAGTTTTTTTAACCTTTTTTCCTGCTAACAGTTCATAAATACTCAAGGGTAAAAAGGAAATATGTAGTGTGCAGGGTTGATGACCACTGTTAACATTTTC